>NIVC01001242.1:182500-279953 GCA_002269645.1 Macrostomum lignano
CACTGCCTTCTGCACTGCCGAGATACTCGTATTTTTGAGACACGCGAATTTTCTAAAATCATCAAATATTTTGCTGAGCCTAAATCTGACTAAATTCTGACTGAAGTCTTCACTAATCCGAATGACTCTAATGGATTGATTTGCTAGGCTTTCCTAAAGTTTTCATTGTAAGTTTCAATCGGAGACATTAGGACATTAGATTAGGACGCTCTGTCAGCACACTCGGGAAGGGTACCCTACCAGATTCTGTAGATTCAGCATCTCATCACTACGGCAAGACTTAAACTACCTACCATCCCTACAATAATAATTAATAATGATAATCGATTAAACCTGCCCTAACAACCAGGTGTGCAACCGACAGCCCAGCCGCAGCTATTGCGCGGCGTATCTGAAGGCTGCGTACGGCTGTTCAGTCCAAGGACTGGGGGGGGGGGGGGCGGGTCGCCACACACACCCTCAATTACCCCAGCTAATGCTGGCACCCATTTTACAGCTGGGTGAACTAAATCAATGCAGAGTTAAAGTGTCTTGTTCAAGGACACAAAGGTGGATCGAGATTCGAACCCCGGACCTTTAAGTCGTGAGTGCGACGCTCTAACCACTAGGCTAAATACAACATCCTATCAAATCTCTACCCTACAGTTTCTAAATAGAAATGCAGATCTAGCCACTCTTAGGCGTGAGGGTGAATCTCACAGATAAAACTAATTGGCACTAGTTAGAAACACTGGAAATTAATAATGAAAGCACTGAAAATACCCTACAGCATTGTGTGCAATACGAGTTAAGAGACTCAAACACCTCAGCGCTCACCGTGAGAGAAGCCTGACAACTTGCAGCCAATGTTTCCCAGCAGCCAAGACTTATTGATGATGAGCGACAGCTTCAGCGGGATGCACACCGAGCTCACTAGGAGGCTGGACGCGGCCAAGTTCAACATCAGACCGGGGACTCGGCGCCTCAGGCTGGGATACCAGGCCGTGACCGCCAGTACAAAACCGTTGCCAAGTAGAGCCAGCGACATCAATAAAGTGTACAGGACTGTCTCCACCCAGTCAGCTGAGCTAAGCCTGTACAGGTTCGATCGCTCCAGCTCGATAGCTGTCAGTATGGCCTCATCGGTGGTATTGGCCCACTGAAAAGTGTAGAGCATCGGCGGGGGTGTGTCAGTGAGGAAGCGCAAGTACAAGCATGAAAGAGGCAAAGCAAAAAAATAGATTCGTGAGAATTTAAACAGCTGCGACTGAACGAAGGGGAAGAAAATGCCAGGCAAGAATGAATCCACTGTGTATTGGAAGAGACCTGCAGGCGTTTTTGTAAGCTCGTGGGTGATTTCCGCATTTCGCTGAGAGGAAACTCAATTGACACTTGCACTTTCTACTGAACAAAAGGCTCGAGATGCTGTCCTTCCGTTCGGCGATGAAAAAATGAATGCATGTATGCTGTAGTTATTTAGCTTTTTATGAAATGCATCCTTAAAGCTCTCTCAGCTTTTTTTCTAACATATTGCCCCGGACTGAGCCTCCAAATTTACACATCAGAAGCTTCGTTGCCATCGATCGTTCTGTTGGTTGGGCTTGAATTTATACTACTGGTAATCATCCAATGTGTGTCATCTATATGAGCATTGGCCTCGAAATGACAAGTCAATTACTGATTGATACATATTAGTTAGGTTGATTATCTCAGTAGTGGCGTACATGAAATAAAGTCTCATTTACCTGAGTGTCAACAGAAATGGTGAAAACTTCCATTTTCGAGCGCTGTTTCTATCGGTAGCTGACAGTAGAGAACAGAGAACAGCTCACAGAAATTGCAGTGGACTATTTGTCATCTTGAGTCTAATATGCGAGCCACCCCTCAGCTGCACAGACGTTCGTAGCCAATGAGAGAGCACAGCCATTGGGAACTGAGGTAAAACGGATTTAGTGTAATCAACTAGCAATCTAGTGCCCCCCCCCCCGATAGCAAGCGGCCCCCGATAGCAAGCATCCTCCGATAACAAGCATCCCCCGATAGCAAGCAGCGCTCAGCAAGCATCCCTAAATAGCAAGCATCCCCCAGATAGCATGCATCCCCCAGATAGCAAGCATCCCCCCAGACAACAAGCAACCCCCAGATAGCAAGCATCCCCCCTGATAACAAGCAACCCCCAGATAGCAAGCATCCCCCTGATAACAAGCAACCCCCAGATAGCAAGCATCCCCCCTGATAACAAGCAACCCCCAGATAGTAAGCATCCCCCAGATAGTAAGCATCCCCGATAGCAAGCATCCCCCAGACAGCAAGCATCCCCGATAGCAAGCATCCCCCAGATAGCAAGCATCCCCCGATAGCAAGCATCCCCCAGACAGCAAGCATCCCCCAGATAGCAAGAATCCCCAGATAGCAAGCATCCCCCCCTGATAACAAGCAGCCCCCAGATAGCAAGCATCCCCCCCCTGATAACAAGCAACCCCCAGATAGCAAGCATCCCCCCTGATAACAAGCAACCCCCAGATAGCAAGCATCCCCCCCTGATAACAAGCAACCCCCAGATAGCAAGCATCCCCCCTGATAACAAGCAACCCCCAGATAGCAAGCATCCCCCCTGATAACAAGCAACCCCCAGATAGCAAGCATCCCCCCTGATAACAAGCATCCCCCGATAGCAAGCATCCCCCAGATAGTAAGCATCCCCCAGATAGCAAGCCTTCAAATTTACAGCTTTAAATTGACGAGTTTGATGCACTATAATTGATATTTTGATCAGATCTTTGCTCAACGGTAAACCCTTTGAACGTTAAAACCACTGGTACTTCGCGCCACCGCTGCCGGCGCCCCCTTACAAAGACACCGCTCCCCCAAGGACTCCCAAAAATTTTGGCCACAAAAAACCCCTGTCGACAACAGATATTCATTTTGGGATTTTTAACCTGCATATTAGGCTTACAATGACTACGCTAAAGTATATAATTCTATCTTCAATTATGAAGCCAGTTTTGCGTGATCCCGCAGCTTCTACTCCGCTTTGTGGTCATCTACGTCGGCAATGTAATTCGATGGCCATGCTTTTCAACATGCGATCCAGCCACGAATGCACATAAGTAAGCCTCTTAGTTCGATACATAATTTAAAGTTCACATTAGCCTATCACGCAGTTGTCGTGAGATTTCCTCACACCCTAGAATCACGCCAACGCGACCTAAAGGCTTTGTTTACTCGTATCTATTCGGAGTAATTTCCTGCATTCTTCATGAGCTAAATATCTTTCCGTCACAAGTGAAGCAGATGTATCGAGAATGGAGCTCAACTTCTACCGGTAGTCTCAGATTTTGCCTATATGATGAGATTCATCAAACGAAGGTAAAGGAAACGGTTCATACTTAATTGGCACTGCTTAACGGTTAGGCAGGGCCAAGGCCAGGAAGACGGGCGCACCGCGGAGGCAGTGGTTCAGCAAGCATCTGACGGCGTTAGTTGGCAGACGCTTGATACTGAGCTACCTTCAGTGCGTGGCGCAGCAGTGATGGGTAGAGCGCGTCCAGTGCCCGCTCTCAATCGGCTCTTCGGCCGCGCGGAAATATCTGGCAAGTTCATGCTAAGGCTTAGGCTAAAAAAAAATCGCATTGCCTTTGGGAACAGAATACGCACGAAAATTAATCTTCCCCAATGATAAAGCTTCACTGATGAACCCGCGGTAATCTCGAGGCATCAGGTGCAGTGCTGAGCACGAGTCGCTCTTGTACTTATACAGAAGCGTGTCTGAAATTAGGTAACGTGACTGAAAAAAACAGGAAGATTTTTTTTTATTTAATGCCGCAAGTTTCTTACCTCGACTAATTTTTAAACGATGGTACTTATATATTTATCATCAGTAAAGGTTTCGGTGGTAGAATTGAATACAATATTTCAGAGAATTAAGCAGCACGAAATAGGTTAGATGAATGAGTCACAGGCCCCCTGGTTCAGATAAAAGTTGCGCTACTCAAAAACTAATGTAAATCAAAGAGGCAACCAACAAGCTCGTCGGATACCACGAGTTTAACTTTTGCTACCTCTTGAACGTGGCATCCACCAGGAGAAAGGGGTAGGGATTGCCAACCAAGAGACAGGGGCGCCGACCGAGAGACAGGAGCGCCGACCGAGAGACAGGGGCGCCCACCGAGAGACAGGGGAGCCCAAAAATTGACAGGGGAGCCCAACAGGAGACAGGGGCGCCGACCGAGAGACAGGGGCGCCCAACAAAAGACAGGGGCGCCGACCGAGAGACAGGTGCGCCCACCGAGAGACAGCTAGGGGCGCCCAACAAGAGACAGGGGAGCCCAACAAGAGACAGAGCGCCCAAAATTGACAGGGGAGCCCAACATGAGACAGGGGCGCTCAACAAGAGACAGGGGAGCCCAACAAGAGACAGAGCGCCCAAAATTGACAGGGGAGCCCAACATGAGACAGGGGCACCCAACAAGAGACAGGGGCGCCCAACAGGAGACAGGGGCACCCAACAGGAGACAGGGGCGCTCAACAAGAGACAGGGGCGCTCAACAAGAGACAGGCGCGCCCATCAAGAGACAGGGGCGCCCATCAAGAGACAGGGGCGCCCATCAAGAGACAGGGGCGCCCTCTAATTAATATTCCTGTGTACACCACTATTAATAGAGTCTGTGCCACCTTATTCAAAACCGATTTTGGCCGACATATAAATGTCAACGTTCATCGGTCCAATGTAAAAAACACCTTTTTGCCAGCCACAGAATGTCTTAACCTCGTTTGAACCTAGTTGTACTTACATGTACGTTTGCAATAAGCTCTTTAAATTAGCACCTGCTGCAAGATTAAGTTCAGTTATAGCTAGGGCATGATTTACGCTTAAATGTGTATAAGCGCGTCTTAAAATCAGCCTAAAGGCAAGTGACCTAGAAGACAGTTCTGTCTGCAGCAATGAGCAGGTGGTTTTATCCGACTTGAACTAATCACTCGTATTCACCTTCATTTTCGTGTCCTCTACACTAGATAGATAGCGATAGATAGATCGATAGATAGTAGATAGATAGATAGATAGATAGATAGATAGATAGATAGATAGATAGATAGATAGATAGATAGATAGATAGATAGATAGATAGATAGATAGATAGATAGATAGATAGATAGATAGATAGATAGATAGATAGATAGATAGATAGGTAGGTAGATAGATAGATAGATAGATAGATAGATAGATAGATAGATAGGTAGGTAGATAGATAGATAGATAGATAGGTAGATAGATAGATAGATAGATAAGATAGATAGATGATACATGTAGATGTATAAAGCGACCCATCAAGGTCAACCAAAATTGAAGTAACTGATCTGTGTGTGCATTAAGCAGTTTTTCATGCAACGTGAAGCTGTAGTTGACGTTTTTAGCTGTCTTGGAGTCCTAATTAGAGGCCTGCAGTTTTATATGATGGGGCGTTTATTCTTTGTGCCTTAAAGTTTCGTTTCTCCGCGTTTGGAAATAATTACAGTGTAACTGCGATTGACGCGGAAAAGGTACATATGTCCTTTTGATAAAATACAGTGCAATACAGAAATTATATTTTCATTACTTTTATTAACAGTTGCAAAAGTCGCTTAGTTGCGACTATAAACAATTACATGTAATTGATGCCCAATAAGTTTAAAACTTTCATCTTCTCTGTTGATCATCTGATATCGATGACGTACTGACATATTTTACAAGACGGCTATATATTCTCTTGATTGTGTTTTGTTTCTTGATGACCCTGCTAATTACGAGTAAATTAATAATCTGTGAAAAAATGTGTACATGAAATACACGCACTGTTGCGTATATTGACATCTTGTACAGTAATTGAATAGTTACATGAGAATTACCGCTATTAAATATATTGTTTATTGGACTATAATCTCCAGTTTTTTTTAACGTGCAAAGTAAAGGCGTTAAATCTAACATTTTACAGCGTTATAATCAACTGTAATATCGTGATCGTCAATTTTAAGTAGGTGGTTTTCAAAGAATAGCCGGTAGCGGTTGCGCTATAATGGGCCCGGTCGAGTTTAAGAAGTACTCATTACTGATACTGATATCTGAAGCAGGGATGTTCCGGGCGATGTTTAGATCGATATTCGGATCAGAAAAAAACATCTGATAACTGGAATAAGCACTAAAAATGATTTGCACTGATTTTGCTAGAAATCCATCTAAGACGGTTAAGACCCATCACCACCAACAGCCTCCCAAAGTCCCACAGAATGAGCAGTCTTAAAACGATTAGTGCTTGCGATTGAATGCGTTTTTTTATAATCTAGAGTACAGTAGATTGAATAAAAATGTAACTGTACTTTATGTTGCTGTCAGATTCTCTCGCTGTGGAGCATAGTAAATTTTATAATTTAATTACAATAGTTTAGTTAGGCCTAGCGCTAACCCGCATTATTGCATTTTTACGTCATTGGTAGTTACACTAGTTAGGATTTCAGACCTTATTTTCAAGGCACTTGTGACTTGTTAACTCAACTAGTAAATTCATTAAAAATTTGAAAATATTTTATAGCTGGTGCATTATGGATAGCAAAGAAAATTTATACTGCTACATTAGTTTTTTGCTGCTTAAAAGTGGCAAGTGGCCCAAGTGGGATGAGGTCTAATCTAATTAAGTTTCTATTAAGTATCCATTATATTTAGTTTTTTTGTTTAATGAAGATATCAACTATGTATAATATTATTACTTTTCTGAACTGAATTGGTATTTTTTATCCTTATATTAAAGTGAACTATATTCTATTGTCTTATAAAATGTAGATATTTTAATAGAAATTAAGAATTAAAAAATTTCCAAAGATTTTTTATCATTTAATTTTTTGCAACAATTTCAAAGCTATTTTATAATGTAAAAATGGACTTTTGCTATCTAGTTCTACTGTATTATTATAGTTTTGCACTTAACTTATTTTTATTACTATCGAAAGAATGAGAAATAAATCCAATTAAATCACTAACAAAAGTAGATAAGTAGTAGTAGTAGTAAATAAGTAGTAAGTAAGTTTGGCTCAGGCAAGAAGCCTGTTTGGCCAATATATTTCAGTGTAATTTAAAAATAATTCAAGAGTAGGCCTAGAAGGCAATATTTAGGCCTATACATAAGTACAATCATATGAGTTTTGTAATAATATAGTATTTGAAACAGCACCTTAATGTTATTTACAAAACTTTGAATGAGCTTTAATGACTAACAAAGAAAAAGTAAGGAATTGCAAAAGACAAGTATTATGTGAAATTGATGTAAGTAGTTGATGATTTCAAGCAAATCAGTTTAACCTGTAAGTGATAAAAAAGTATATAGGTATTAATTAGATAATAACAAATTTGTATTAAATATAGTATTTGAAAGAGTATATAGGATTTTTTGCAGTTTTTATGGACGAACTATACAGACTAACAACTGAATGACAGGTAATTAAGTAGGGATTTATAAAAACAGGTACTGTATGGCTTTGATGCAAAAAATGGTTCATCCAAAATGCAGTTTAAAATAGGTAATTATAAGCAATATTCTGTCAATGAAAAATATCAAGTATAAGTATTGCTCACAATATTTGGCAATTATTATAAAAATATATTATTTGAAAGCCTGAAAAACTTTTACTTTAATAAACAAATGTCAAAAATGTATTTTTTATTAAAGTAAATCTCATAAAAATTACATCTGATGATCTGTGATAGAAAACGAATCTATATTAAATAAAATGTTTGTGGCTGAGAGTGCACTCCACCCCCAGACAGTCTTTCCCCCAGCAGCCAGTGCACTGTTTTGGCTGGGATGCATCATCCACCTTTCTATGTGGCATGGTTGGTTCAACCTCTATGAGATCTACGTGTCTAGTGGCTGGGGGGAGGGACAAAGACTCATATTGTGCTGGCTTATTATAAGGCTCTGTATCTGCATTCTATGCTTCACCTTTTTTCTGCTCTGCAAAATACACTTGCTCCACGTGCAATATGTAGCAAGTTTTGTTAGTCGCTACATGTTACTATATATATATGTTACTAATCATATTGTAAATACAGTATTCTATTCAAGTTATTCTACTTAAGATTTTTAATTAGAATAGGTTCATTGGATTTCTTAGATTGATATTAGACAAATATGTTAGGATAGCAATATTTATATCTATATTATTAATATATTCTTGCTTTAGAAGTCAGAACCTAACCTATCTAATTCAATATAAAGGTTAAGTACGATTGATTCAAGAATTAGATAAATTGTTTTAAGAAATATTTTCAAAAAGTTTTATCAACCAAAGTAAATTTATTTATAATCATACTACTAACACTAGATAAAAATCAACAGAGCTTGATAGAGTTTGTGAATTAAATTCCATTCCAGCTATATAGTTCAATAAGCCATGCGCATCTGCATAGTTGGCGCTGGAGTGAGTGGCATTGCTGCTGTCAAGGCCTGCCTAGATGAGGGTCTCGAACCCATGGCCTTCGAACGATCCAGCGATCTTGGAGGTTTGTGGCGCTACACAGATTTGGTAGATGGCAAGGCCTGTGTTATGCGCACCACCATGATGAACACCAGCAAGGAGATGTCAGCTTTCTCAGATTTCCCTCCACCAGCTGAGTACTCCAACTTCCTGCACAACAGTCGAGTGTTTGAGTATATACAGGCCTATGCTGAGCGGTTCAACCTGCGGAGTAGCATCCGGTTTGGCACAGAGATTGTCAAGGTGGGTCACTGACTGACTGACTGACTGACTGACTGACTGACTGACTGACTGACTGACTGACTGACTGACTGACTGACTGACTGACTGACTGACTGACTGACTGACTGACTGACTGACTGACTGACTGACTGACTGACTGACTGACTGACTGACTGACTGACTGACTGACTGACTGACTGACTGACTGACTGACTGACTGACTGACTGACTGACTGACTGACTGACTGACTGACTGACTGACTGACTGACTGACTGACTGACTGACTGACTGACTGACTGACTGACTGACTGACTGACTGACTGACTGACTGACTGACTGACTGACTGACTGACTGACTGACTGACTGACTGACTGACTGACTGACTGACTGACTGACTGACTGACTGACTGACTGACTGAGTGGCTAACTAACTAACTAACTAACTAACTAACTAACTAACTAACTAACTAACTAACTAACTAACTAACTAGCTAAATAACTAACTAATTAACTAATTAACTAACTAACTAACTAACTAACTAACTAACTAACTAACTAACTAACCAACTGACTAACTAACTAACTAGCTAAATAACTAACTAATTAACTAATTAACTAACTAACTAACTAACTAACTAACTAACTGACTAACTAACTAACTAACTAACTAACTAACTAACTAGCTAAATAACTAACTAATTAACTAATTAACTAACTAACTAACTAACTAACTAACTAACTAACCAACTGACTAACTAACTAACTAGCTAAATAACTAACTAATTAACTAATTAACTAACTAACTAACTAACTAACTAACTAACTAACTGACTAACTAACTAACTAACTAACTAACTAACTAACTAACTAGCTAAATAACTAACTAATTAACTAATTAACTAACTAACTAACTAACTAACTAACTAACTAACTAACTAATTGACTTACTAACTAACTAACTAACTAACTAACTAACTAACTAACTAACTAACTAACTAACTAACTAACTAATTGACTTACTAACTAACTAACTAACTAACTAACTAACTAACTAACTAACTAACTAACTAATTGACTTACTAACTAACTAACTAACTAACTAACTAACTAACTAACTAACTAACTAATTGACTTACTAACTAACTAACTAACTAACTAACTAACTAACTAACTAGCTAAATAACTAACTAATTAACTAATTAACTAACTAACTAACTAACTAACTAACTAACTAACTAACTAATTGACTTACTAACTAACTAACTAACTAACTAACTAACTAACTAACTAACTAACTAACTAACTAATTGACTTACTAACTAACTAACTAACTAACTAACTAACTAACTAACTAACTAACTAACTAACTAACTAAGGAAATAATGTGCTTCAACACACAGCAATCTGCTCTCCAACTCAGGTCCGCAAGACGTCGTCGGACCCGGACAAGTGGCTGGTCGCCTTCAGACCAGCAGTCGGTGTTGGCAACGAGCCTGGCGAAGAGCAATGCGAGACCTTCGATGCTGTGTGGGTTTGCACAGGGCATCACGCCATCCCCAATCTGCCCGCGTATCCGGGAGCTGACAGTTTCCCTGGCGAGGTACTTCATTCGCACTCTTGTCGCGATCCGCTGTCCGAGAAATTCTTGGACAAGACTGTGCTGGTGATTGGGGCGGGCAACTCGGCTGGCGATGCTGTGGTGGAGCTGTCGCACAGGGCTCGGGTGGTCTACTGGTCCACCAGGAGAGGCACTTGGGTAAGCGCACTGGGTTTTAATAATTTGCTCTGAGTGCTCCGAATATCTGCCATGCAGTATCTCAGTTGCCTGCGCCTCTTGTTGCCCTGTCGCATTTATCCCATTCTTCACGTTGCCCTCCCCCATTTCGTGTCTGCAATCTCTTATGTCTTCACTTATTTGACTCTCTTATCTTCTCTCCTCTCCTCTCCTCCCATCTTCTCTCCTCTCCCTTCCTCTCCTCTCCTCTTCTCTCCTCTCCTCTCCTCCCATCTTCTCTCCTCTCCCTTCCTCTCCTCTCCTCTTCTCTCATCCCCTCTTCTCTCATCTCATCTCATCTCCTCCCATCTCAACTCCTCTCTCTCTTCTCTCATCCCCTCTTCTCTCATCTCATCCCCTCTCCTCTCATCTCAACTCCTCTCTCTCTTCTCTCATCCCCTCTTCTCTCATCTCATCCCCTCTCCTCTCCTCTCATCTCCTCTCTCTCTCTTCTCTCATCCCCTCTTCTCTCATCTCATCCCCTCTCCTCTCATCTCAACTCCTCTCTCTCTTCTCTCATCCTCTCTTCTCTCATCTCATCCCCTCTCCTCTCATCTCATCTCCTCTCTCTCTCTTCTCTCATCCCCTCTTCTCTCATCTCATCCCCTCTCCTCTCATCTCAACTCCTCTCTCTCTTCTCTCATCCCCTCTTCTCTCATCTCAACTCCTCTCTCTCTTCTCTCATCCCCTCTTCTCTCATCTCATCCCCTCTCCTCTCATCTCAACTCCTCTCTCTCTTCTCTCATCCCCTCTTCTCTCATCTCAACTCCTCTCTCTCTTCTCTCATCCCCTCTTCTCTCATCTCATCTCCTCTCCTTTCATCCTCTCTCCTCTCCTCTCCTCTTCTAGTCTCCCTTCTCTCTCTTCTGCTCTCTCCTCTCCTCTCCTTCCTTTTTCCTCTCCTTTCCTCTTCTCTAGTCTCACCTTTCCCTTATCACCCCTCTCTTTACATCTATTATCTCAATCCCCTCTTTTTACTTTCTTTCTTTTACATACCATTCCCTGCCCTCGTCTTACTTCTCTTCTCTCCCATCCTCTCTCAATCCTCTTTGCTTCATCAGCAAACCTCAGTCTCAGATTTCTTCGTGTGCCAAAAAAACCCCGACAATTCCCACTCCAGGTCAGCAATCGCGTGGTGGACCACGGCTGGCCCAAAGACCTCGTGCTAGCGCGTCGTTATCAAATGTGGCTGATCCGCCTGATCGGATTGCGATATTTCAGACGGCAGCTGGAGAAGTCGCTTCAGTCTAGGCTGGATCACGACCTTTACGGGCTGCGACCCGCTCACAGCCCACTGCAGCAGCACACCTTTGTGAATGACGAGCTGCCCAACAGACTGGCAGCGGGGCTTGTTAAAGTGCGGCCCGATGTGGCCAGAATTGACAATCGCTGCGTCACCTTTGTTGACGGGTCCAACGTGGACGGAGTCGATGTGATTGTCTATGGCACAGGTGGCTGAGGGTTGTCGTTTTCTATATGTAGCTTATTGTCAATCTGTTTGAGGTCCTGTGCAATAACAGCAAGTGGGCTGCAGGCACCCTGGCGCCAGTTAGTTAGTTAGTTAGTTAGTTAGCTAGTTAGTTAGTTAGTTAGTTAGCTAGTTATTTAGCTAGTTAGTTAGTTAGTTAGCTAGTTATTTAGCTAGTTAGTTAGCTAGTTAGTTAGTTAGTTAGCTAGTTATTTAGCTAGTTAGTTAGTCAGTCAGTTAGTTAGTTAGCTAGTTAGTTAGTTAGTTAGTTAGCTAGTTAGTTAGTTAGTTAGCTAGTTATTTAGCTAGTTAGTTAGTTAGTTAGTTATTTAGCTAGTTAGTTAGTTAGTTAGTCAGTCAGTTAGTTAGTTAGTTAGTTAGTTAGTTAGTTGGTTAGTTAGTTAGTCAGTTAGTTAGTTAGTTAGTTAGTTAGTTAGTTAGTTAGTTAGTCAGTTAGTTAGTTAGTTAGTCAGTTAGTTAGTTAGTTAGTTAGTTAGTTAGTTAGTTAGTTAGTTAGTTAGTTAGTTAGTTAGTCAGTTAGTTAGTTAGTTAGTTAGTTAGTCAGTTAGTTAGTTAGTTAGTCAGTTAGTTAGTTAGTTAGTTAGTTAGTTAGTTAGTTAGTTAGGTAATTAGTTAGATAGTCAGTTAGTTAGTTAGTTAGTTAGTTAGTTAGTTAGTTAGTTAGTGAGTGAGTTAGTTAGTTAGTTAGTCAGTCAGTTAGTCAGTTATTTAGATTGTTTGTTTGTTAGACAGTTTGCTTATTTGTTTGTTTAGTTTGTTAGTTTGCTAATTAACTAGTGAGATAGTTAGAAAGTTAGTAAGTTATTATGATAGTTAGTTAGTTAGATAGATTTTATACCTCAGTTTTAAATTAATCCTGGTTTCATTTCTCCAACCGCAGGGTACCGCATTGACTTCCCATTCCTGGACAGCGAGCAGTTCTCGGTCAGCGGCAATGAGACCCGGTTCTACAAGCACGTGTTTCACCCCTCGGTGCCCAGCGGCTCCCTGGCTTTCATCGGGTTCGTGCAACCGCTGGGTGCCACCATACCCATTGCCGAGGCTCAGAGCCGCTGGGCTGCTCGCGTTGCTAAGGGAAGCTGCCAGTTGCCACCCGCCCAGGACATGATTGAGGATGCTCAGCAAAGGAGGAGAGCCGTGGCGGCCCGGTTTGTCAGATCGGCCAGGCATACCATTCAGGTGAGGGGTGGGGATTCAGATAAGCGATAATTAGGATTATAAAGATTCAGATAAGAGATAATTAGGATTCAGGCAAGAGATAATTAGGATTCAGATAAGAGGTAATTAGGGTTCAGGTAAGATATAAATAAGATTCAGGTAAGAGATAATTAAGATTCAGGTAAGTGATAATTAAGATTCAGGTAAGAGATAATTAAGATTCAGATAAGTGATAATTAGGATTCAGAGATAAGAGATAATTAAGACTCAGGTAAGAGGTAATTAAGATTCAGGTAAGAGATAATTAAGATTCAGGTAAGAGATAATTAAGATTCAGATAAGTGATAATTAGGATTCAGAGATAAGAGATAATTAAGACTCAGGTAAGAGGTAATTAAGATTCAGGTAAGAGGTAATTAAGATTCAGATAATTAGGATTCAGAGATAAGAGATAATTAAGACTCAGGTAAGATGTAATTAAGATTCAGATAAGTGATAATTAGGATTCAGAGATAAGAGATAATTAAGACTCAGGTAAGATGTAATTAAGATTCAGATAAGTAATAATTAGGATTCAGAGATAAGAGATAATTAAGATTCAGGTAAGAGGTAATTAAGATTCAGATAAGTGATAATTAGGATTCAGAGATAAGAGATAATTAAGATTCAGGTAAGAGGTAATTAAGATTCAGATAAGTAATAATTAGGATTCAGAGATAAGAGATAATTAGGACTCAGGTAAGAGGTGAAATTGTGATGTTATTTAGAGAAGATAAAACCTGAAATCCCCCCAGGTGGACTGGATTCCCTACATGGACGAGTTGGCCGCAGAGATCGGCTGTCGGCCACCGCTGCTCCGTCTGCTGCTCACCGACCCTGCCCTGTTCCGAGCAGTGGTATTCGAGCCGTGCACCCCATACCAGTTTAGGCTGGTCGGTCCCGGCGCCTGGCCGGGAGCTCGGGCAGCCATTCTCGGTCAGATGGATCGGATCCGCTTGGGCATGCGGGGCGGCCTCAGCGGAGGTTTCTGCAGCGAGGTGGAGCATGGCTCCGATGGCTTTTTGTCGAATTCATCATTGCTGGTCACCGCCGCGGTTGCTACGGCGGCTGTTGCTGCGAGTCTGTGGCTGCTGAAACGGACTGGGGCGTTTTCAAATCTGATTGACTATCACATCTGAGCTGAATGGGTTCTGGGGGTTCAGGGTGAGATTCTGTGAGATTATCCTTCTCTGGGGTAAGATTCTGTGAGATTATCTATTTTCTAGGGTGGGATTCTGTGAGATTATCTATTTTCTAGGGTGGGATTCTGTGAGATTATCTATTTTCTAGGGTGGGATTCTGTGAGATTATCTATCTTTGTCTATGGTGAGATTCTGTGAGATTATCTATTTTCTAGGGTGAGATTCTGTGAGATTATCTATTTTCTAGGGTGGGATTCTGTGAGATTATCTATTTTCTAGGGTGGGATTCTGTGAGATTATCTATTTTCTAGGGTGGGATTCTGTGAGATTATCTATTTTCTAGGGTGGGATTCTGTGAGATTATCTATCTTTGTCTATGGTGAGATTCTGTGAGATTATCTATTTTCTAGGGTGGGATTCTGTGAGATTATCTATTTTCTAGGGTGGGATTCTGTGAGATTATCTATTTTCTAGGGTGAGATTCTGTGAGATTATCTATTTTCTAGGGTGGGATTCTGTGAGATTATCTATTTTCTAGGGTGGGATTCTGTGAGATTATCTATTTTCTAGGGTGGGATTCTGTGAGATTATCTATTTTCTAGGGTGGGATTCTGTGAGATTATCTATTTTCTAGGGTGAGATTCTGTGAGATTATCTATTTTCTAGGGTGGGATTCTGTGAGATTATCTATTTTCTAGGGTGGGATTCTGTGAGATTATCTATTTTCTAGGGTGGGATTCTGTGAGATTATCTATCTTTGTCTATGGTGAGATTCTGTGAGATTATCTATCTTTGTTTATGGTGAGATTCTGGTGAGATTCTGTGAGATTATCTATATTTGTCTAGGGTGAGATTCTGGTGAGATTCTATGAGATTATCTATCTTTGTCTATGGTGAGATTCTCTAAGATTATCTCCTTATGGAGTAAGGATACTGTACTCGTAATTCAATTTTTTCTAGGTTGTTGAGATTTTGTGAGACTATCTTCTATCTTAGCTGAGGGTCCTAGAGATGTCGATTTTAAAAGTCTTTTAGGAGACTTTCATAGTGTCATGTTCAATATTCTCGAGAAAAAAAAACAAAATAATAAGAGTACATTTTTATTGCTCTGTATCAATTGTGAAGTATTTTATTGTGTTACAATTAGCAGCATTACTTGCCTTTGCTACTAAGATTTTAATTATTGTAATTTTAAACCAGCGAAACATTGTAATGTTAATTAAATTTTAAGTCTACTTAGTGAACTTTAAAATTGAAATTTTACAAGTGAATATAACCTGTAGCAAATAATTTTATCAGCAGATTAAATGTGTTTTTATTATTTACTAAAAATTAAATAATTGTTATCATTTCATTTGGAACAAATGATTTGATTATTAAATCCCATACGCTCGTAGTAACATTAGACAGGACTAGGATAGATAGATGGATAGACAGATAGATAGATAGATAGACAGATAGATAGACAGATAGATAGATAGATAGATAGATAGACAGATAGATAGATAGATAGATAGATAGACAGATAGATAGATAGACAGATAGATAGATAGATAGATAGATAGACAGATAGATAGATAGATAGGTAGATAGATAGATAGATAGATAGATAGGTAGATAGATAGATAGATAGATAGGTAGATAGATAGATAGATAGATACATAGATAGATGGTAGATAGATAGATAGATAGATAGATAGATTGCTGACACCTTGTTAGAGACCTTAAAAATAGTTCAAAAGAGCCACGTTATAAATCAGTGTTAAAAAACATTTTCTAATGATTTTCATTCGAGATGTTTAAGCTATTACAAAGTTTTCTGTCACTAACTTTATCCAGTCACGAGTCAGAGATAAGTGGACTGTTGAGTTGTGTAGCTGCCCCATACGGGCGGACCGCTGTCGCTCATTGCGGATTTGTCCGCGGGTTTCTCGGAAAGCTCGACGTTGATTTGGCATTTCTAAGAATTGCGTGCAGGTTGGGGCGCTTTAGTGTGCATAGTTCACAATTATGTAGAACTAAAATTATTATTCATGATCAGTATGTTGAATTTAAATTCATCTTTAATCCTTTAATTCCTCTAGCTGTTGGGTTTTAATCCTTCGTGGATTTTAATCCTTCGAATTCGTCCTATATCTAATCAAATGGATATCTCATCTAATGAATATCTAATCCAATCGATATCTAACTAATCCATCGATATCTAAGCCATAGAGATCTAATCCATCGATATATAATCCATAGAGATCTAATTCATCGATATCTAATCCATTGATATCTAATCCATCAATATTTAATCTATCGATATCTAATCCATAGGGATCTAATCCATCGATATCTAATATATCGATATCTAATCCATATCGATATCTAATCCAATGGATATCTAATCCATCGATATCTAATCCATAGAGATGAATATCTTATTCATGGATATCTAATCGATTAAGATCTAATCTACATGTATCTGTTTAACCTGTAGACGACACTAGACTTTCAAGAGTACACTGTGTACTTTCATTAGAAACATCAATTCAATTCTCACCACAAAGCGTCTCATTACGGGCAGAATGTACTTCTCCTCTGCGGCCTCGGCATCCGGGTTGAGCAGAGTCGGTAGGCTGAGCAGAAGGCCCACCAGCAGGCAGGAGGCCGCCCCAATCAGGCCGTACCACTGGAAGGAAATGCTGTAGAAATACTCGTCCAACAGGCTGGATCCGGACGCATTGTCCAGTACCGCAGACGATGTCATCCAATCAGCAGTCAATGTGGTACTTTGCAAAACAGCTGACTCTTCATTCCGACTGCAGTTTCTTGTTGCCAGGGGCAGCATAATCGCCTTGGCAACACCAGGACTAATGAATGCTCCAAGGCAGAGCCAGCCAACCAGAGCCAGAGATACCAGCGAGCCAATGAAAGCACTTTGCCAGGTGCTTTTCGGGACGCAGGTTGCCAGAAGGTAGATTCCCAATGTAGCACCGGTTGTCGCGTTCAGCAGCGACCCGGATATTTGTTTCAGGGAAATTCCGGTCAGCTGGGCGGATGCGAACGCCAGGATGCTGCCGAGAAGGCCATAGACAACCACTGTTGAATGGGTTGTGTGGCCGTACAGATACATGTACACGAGTGGACAGGTGTTCATGTGCGTTCGTGTTGAATAGCGAAAGCAAACGGAACTTCTATGCAACGAAGATTATAAGACACATGTTTGGGCACTGTTGATTCACTGTTGGGTACCTGAGAGATGACATTGTTGGGTAACTGAAAGGGGACACTGGGGTCACTGATAGGGACACTGTTGGGTCACTGATAGGGGTCCTGTAGGGTCACTGATAGGGGTCCTGTAGGGTCACTGATGAGGGCCCTGTTGGGTCACCGATAGGAACACTGCTGGGTCACTGATAGAGACATTGTTGGGTCACTGATAGGGACACTGTTGGGTCACTGATAGGGACACTGTTGGGTCACTGATAGGGCCACTGTTGGGTCACTGATAGGGACACTGTTGGGTTACTGATAGGGACACTGCTGGGTTACTGATAGGGACACTGTTGGGTCACTGATAGGGACACTGCTGGGTTACTGATAGGGACACTGCTGGGTTACTGATAGGGACACTGTTGGGTCACTGATAGGGACACTGCTGGGTTACTGATAGAGACACTGTTGGGTCACTGATAGGGACACTGCTGGGTCACTGATAGAGACACTGTTGGGTCACTGATAGGGACTCAATTAGACTCATGCTGGTTCAGTGTGGGGGACACTGTTCAGTCGTTGACAGAGGAACTGTTTGGTCAGCGGGCACTGTTGGTCACTGAGGAGGGCGTTGTGGAGGGACACTGTGGGGACAAACTCTTGACCTTTCAAACAGACGTGATTGTGCTAGCTAGAAAATCTGTAACATGGCAGTAGAAAAATTTTCATTCAATCTCATTATACAAGTAAAGTTGAAAATATTAATTTACCGAGCCATTTCGTGGCCAAGGTGGCCTGTCTGTCGGTCAACTGTCTGCATGGCTGTAGAAAGTCGATCACGGTCACGGCTGCTTGCGAGTTCAGTACGGTGCTGGTGGTACTGTGGAGGTTTTTGTTATAGTTTAGTGTTACATGCATTTCGGAGATGATGCATCAAATAGAATTCATAATTGGTAATATCCGTATTATCCTATATACTAGGACTTTCACCTGAAAGCTCCACTGAGAATGCAGGCCACGATAATCCCGGGCAGAGCTGGAATGTCCATCTCGTGTCTCACGTAGTATGGAAGCAGCTGGGAGTATTATGGGAGCGAGTTGAAGGTGTTTTAAATTTTGAAATTTTACAACACCTTTATTGGACTATGTAAGCACTTCCATTAGACTCTGTGTAAACACCTCGATTAAACTGTGTGTAAACACTTCCATTAGTCTTTATGTAAACACCTCCATTAGACTCTATGTAAACACCTCCATTAGCATCTGTGTAAACACTTCCATTAGCCTCTGTGTAAACACCTCCATTAGCCTCTGTGTAAACACCTCCATTAGACTCTGTGTAAACACCTCCATTAGACTCTGTGTAAACACCCTTCATTAGACTTTGTGTAAACACCTCAATTAGACTCCTGTGTAAACACCTCCATTAGCATCTGTGTAAACACCTCCATTAGCATCTGTGTAAACACCTCCATTAGCATCTGTGTAAACACCTCCATTAGCATCTGTGTAAACACCTCCATTAGCATCTGTGTAAACACCTCCATTAGCATCTGTGTAAACACCTCCATTAGCATCTGTGTAAACACCTCCATTAGCCTCTGTGTAAACACCTCCATTAGCATCTGTGTAAACACCTCCATTAGCATCTGTGTAAACACCTCCATTAGCCTCTGTGTAAACACCTCCATTAGCATCTGTGTAAACACCTCCATTAGCATCTGTGTAAACACCTCCATTAGCATCTGTGTAAACACCTCCATTAGCCTCTGTGTAAACACCTCCATTAGCATCTGTGTAAACACCTCCATTAGCATCTGTGTAAACACCTCCATTAGCATCTGTGTAAACACCTCCATTAGCCTCTGTGTAAACACCTCCATTAGCATCTGTGAAAACACCTCCATTAGCCTCCGTGTAAACGCCTTCATTAGACTCTGTGTAAACACCTCCATTAGACTCCTGTGTAAACACCTTCATTAGATTCCTGTGAAAACACCTCCATTAGACTCTGTGTAAACACCTTCATTAGATTCCTGTGAAAACACCTCCATTAGATCCCTGTGAAAACACCTCCATTAGACTCTGTGTAAACACCTCCATTAGACTCCTGTGTAAACACCTCCATTAGATTCCTGTGAAAACACCTCCATTAGACTCCTGTGTAAACACCTTCATTAGATTCCTGTGAAAACACCTCCATTAGACTCCTGTGTAAACACCTTCATTAGATTCCTGTGAAAACACCTCCATTAGACTCCTGTGTAAACACCTTCATTAGATTCCTGTGAAAACACCTCCATTAGACTCCTGTGTAAACACCTTCATTAGATTCCTGTGAAAACACCTCCATTAGACTCCTGTGTAAACACCTTCATTAGATTCCTGTGAAAACACCTCCATTAGACTCCTGTGTAAACACCTTCATTAGATTCCTGTGAAAACACCTCCATTAGACTCCTGTGTAAACACCTTCATTAGATTCCTGTGAAAACACCTCCATTAGACTCCTGTGTAAACACCTTCATTAGATTCCTGTGAAAACACCTCCATTAGACCCCGGTGTATACAACTCCATTAGATTCCTGTGAAAACACCTCGATTAGATTCCTGTGTAAACACCTCCATTAGATTCCTGTGTAAACACCTCCATTAGATTCCTGTGTAAACACCTCCATTAGACGCTTCAATCAAACAGTTATGTCAGCTTATCCATGATAAAATATTGTCAGAAAATCTCATCTAACCGTCAAAGGACACTATCAAGACTTACCAATTACCAATTAGAAAATTACCAATCAATCAAACGAACCTGATTGACAGATTTGATAAGTCCATCAGAGTAGGGGTCGCAGCCGCGAATTGTATAAAACGAGAACAGAGTGTAACCAGCGAATGCCAACAGGATGAAAAGCAGGGCGACACCCGGCACATTGAGCAGAATCGACCTTATGGAGAGTTGAACAACTTGTTGGAATTTGAGCTTTTAATTGGAAAGTGCAACTTTTTTGCAAAATTTGTTTTTTAGCGACAGAGAGAAAGAGTGAGATTGAAATATAGGAAGGAAAAGAAAGAGAAGGAAGGAGTGAGGAAAGTGGGAGAGGAGCTGGGGAAGAGGAAAAATGACAAAGATAGATGAACGTAGAGGGATTAGAGGGACCGAGGGAGACGGAGAGAGAGGGAGACAATAGAGGAAGAGAGGGACAGAGAAGGATAGAGGGACAGAGGGATAGAGTGGGATAGAGGGATAAAGGGATAAAGGGACAGACAGGGATAGAGGGATAGAGAGGGATAGAAGGGGAAGGACAGAGAGGGATAGAGAGGGATAGAAGGACAGAGAGGGATAGAGAGTGACAGAGAGGGACAGAGAGGGACAGAGAGGGACAGAGAGGGACAGAGAGGGACAGAGAGGGACAGAGAGGGATAGAGAGGGATAGAGAGGGACAGAGAGGGACAGAAAGGGACAGAGAGGGACAGAGAGGGACAGAGAAGGATAGAGAGGGACAGAGAGGGACAGAGAGGGATAGAGAGGGACAGAGAGGGACAGAGAGGGACAGAGAGGGACAGAGAGGGACAGAGAGGGACAGAGAGGGATAGAGAGGAATAGAGAGGGACAGAGAGGGACAGAGAAGGATAGAGAGGGACAGAGAGGGACAGAGAGGGATGGAGAGGGACAGAGAGGGACAGAGAGGGACAGAGAGGGATAGAGAGGGATAGAGAGGGATAGAGAGGGACAGAGAGGGACAGAGAGGGACAGAGAGGGACAGAGAGGGACAGAGAGGGATAGAGAGGGACAGAGAGGGACAGAGAGGGATAGAGAGGGACAGAGAGGGACAGAGAGGGACAGAGAGGGATAGAGAGGGATAGAGAGGGACAGAGAGGGACAGAGAGGGACAGAGAGGGACAGAGAGGGATAGAGAGGGACAGAGAGGGACAGAGAGGGATGGAGAGGGACAGAGAGGGACAGAGAGGGACAGAGAGGGATAGAGAGGAATAGAGAGGGACAGAGAGGGATAGAAGGATAGAGGGAATAGCTGCAGGTTGAGCTGTCGGTTGCACATCTGCTCATTAGGACAGGTGTAAGCAATTCCTAAAATTATTATTATCATTGTTATAATTTTGAATTATTATAGTAATATTCAGTAATAAAATTTACCATTTCGCCTTGGTCAGACTCGGCAACGAAGCGAACCGTTGAAAAGCGGCCTGGTTGGGTCCGTACCAGGGAATCCAGCCGAACATGACCCCGATTGTGCCCGACCAGACTGTCAGTCGAGTGCGCGGATCCGGACTCCAGTTCAGGCTGTCAAATCTATCCCAATATGAGTTGGTGGACAGCACCGCCGATAGACCCCCGGAGTCTAAACCGGCCTTGAATGAGGTTTTTTGAAGGGGGAATTCGCCTGGTATTCCCATTTTTAGTGGGATTCTCTTGGGATTGCCCTTTGTAGTGGTATTCTCTCGGGATTCCCCTTTTGTAGTGGGATTCTCTTGGGATTCCCTTTGTAGTTGGATTATATTGAGATCCCCCTTTGTAGTGGTATTCTCTTGGGATTCCCCTTTGCAGTGGGATTCTCTCGGGATGCCCCTTTTGTAGTTGGATTCTCTTGCAATTCCCCCTTCGAAGTGGGATTTTTTGGGATTCTCCTTTGTTGTGGGATTCTCTTGGGATTCTCTTTTGCATTGGGATTCTCTTGGGATTCTCTTTTGCAGTGGGATTCTCTTAGGATTCTCTTTTGCATTGGGATTCTCTTGGGATTCTCTTTTGCATTGGGATTCTCTTGGGATTCTCTTTTGCAGTGGGATTCTTTCGGGATTCCCCTTTTGTAGTGGGATTCTCTTGGGATTCCCTTTGTAGTTGGATTATATAGGGATCCCCCTTTGTAGTGGTATTCTCTTGGGATTCCCCTTTGCAGTGGGATTCTCTCGGGATGCCCCTTTTGTAGTTGGATTCTCTTGCAATTCCCCCTTCGAAGTGGGATTTTTTGGGATTCTCCTTTGTTGTGGGATTCTCTTGGGATTCTCTTTTGCATTGGGATTCTCTTGGGATTCTCTTTTGCATTGGGATTCTCTTGGGATTCCCCTTTGAAGTGGGATTCTCTTGGGATTCTCTTTTGCATTGGGATTCTCTTGGGATTCCCCTATGCAGTGGGATTCTCTCGGGATTCCCCTTTTGTAGTGGGATTCTCTTGGGATTCCCTTTGTAGTTGGATTATATAGGGATCCCCCTTTGTAGTGGTATTCTCTTGCATGGGATTCCCCTTTGCAGTGGGATTCTCTCGGGATTCCCCTTTTGTAGTTGGATTCTCTTGCGATTCCCCTTTTGAAGTGGGATTCTTTTGGGATTCTCCTTTGTAGTGGGATTCTCTTGGGATTCTCTTTTGCATTGGGATTCTCTTGGGATTCTCTTTTGCATTGGGATTCTCTTGGGATTCCCCTTTGAAGTGGGATTCTCTTGGGATTCTCTTTTGCATTGGGATTCTCTTGGGATTCCCCTATGCAGTGGGATTCTCTCGGGATTCCCCTTTTGTAGTGGGATTCTCTTGGGATTCCCTTTGTAGTTGGATTATATAGGGATCCCCCTTTGTAGTGGTATTCTCTTGCATGGGATTCCCCTTTGCAGTGGGATTCTCTCGGGATTCCCCTTTTGTAGTTGGATTCTCTTGCGATTCCCCTTTTGAAGTGGGATTCTTTTGGGATTCTCCTTTGTAGTGGGATTCTCTTGGGATTCTCTTTTGCATTGGGATTCTTTTGGGATTCTTTTTTGTAATGGGACTCTCTTGAGATTCCCCTTTGAAGTGGAATTCTTTTGGGATTCTCATTTTAGTGAAAATTCCTTGGGATTCGTCTGGGTAATTATAGATTCTCTATGAATTTCTCTGAGTAGTTAGATTCTCTTGAGATTCCCCTGGGTATTGGGATTCCCCTAGATATTGGGATTCACCTGGGTATGGGGATTCCCCTTGATATTGGAATTCACCTGGGTACGGGGAATCCCCTGTGCAGTTGGTTTATCTTTGTATTTCTTTCGTACGAGTATTTTCGAGTAAACTCTATGAACTTTTATCAAATTCCTTGCTAAGAAATTGCCTGGAGCCTATTTAGAAAGGAATAGATAAGTTTACCACCATGCTCAAGACCAGTGCAGTATAAACAAATCTTCTCTTTTTACCTTGAGAATCAATGCCACCAGGCCAATCAGGATGAACGCCGATTGAAAAACATCCGACCAGATCACGGCTTTGATTCCACCCTGTAAAGTTTCGAATTTCTCAGCCTTAAATGTTATAATCTAGATTATTATCGAATATGACGTAGCATTGAGAACAATTTTTAATGTGATTTACTAAAGCCGTGTAGATCACGGACACGCAGCCAATGATGATTATGCCTATCCATTCGGGAATGCCAAGCACTGGGAAATATTGTTGAAAATTAATATTACGCAACTTAGTAATTATATTTATAATAAGCAATAATTGTAAGAAAACTTTGAGCATCCTGAGCACACACAGGCAGTCTCACCTGCATCCAAAGCGATGGCTGGAGCGAGTTGAGCTACAGCCAAGTACAGAGTCTGTAAATTTTAATAGCTTCAGTGCTAAAGTGACAAAATATTTGTTAAATTGAATTAGCAAAGAAGAACAAAATGCTATCTGTAAGTTATTTACTTACACTTGTGAAAACGTACAAAATAGTGGTCCAGTATCTTATGAAGCGATTTTTATACCTTAGTTCCAGGTACTAAAATTAGAAATAATATTATAGTTATTCTTTATTTCAGATTATAATTAGGATCTCAATTGAATCACATTACAATATTATTTAAATTTTTGTGATTGACTGATTAATTAATTAATTAATTTATAATTTTTGAGTGATGGATTGATAGTATGATTGATTAATTGATTGATAGTATGATTGATTAATTGATTGATAGTTTGATTGATTGATTGATTGATTGATTAATTGATTAATTGATTGATTGATTGATTGATTGATTGATTGATTGATTGATTGATTGATTGATTGATTGATTGATTGATTGATTGATGGATTGGTTAATTGATTGCTGGAGTGATTGATTGAGATATCATTAGAATCTCAGTTCAATCTCATCAGAATCTCAAATCAATCTCATCAGAATCTCATTTTAATCTAATCAAAATCTCAGTTCAATCTCAGCAGAATCTCAATTCAATCTCATTAGAATCTCAATTCAATCTCATCAGAATCTCAATTCAATCTCATTAGAATTTCAATTCAATCTCATCAGAATCTCAATTCAATCTCATCAGAATCTCGTGAGAATCTCATTTCAATCTCATCAGAAGTTAAAATGCGATTTCTTCCCAATATGAACCAACTTTTATTGGAGTATTAAATTAGGCAATAAATAAATTCAAATAGAATCCCAAGTACCTCATATATTTCCAGCTCGTAGAACAAGGGCACAAATGTGGTAGCGCGGACAATGCAGGCCAAAGAGATGCCAACAGCTGTCACATTGTAGTGACTGCCGAAATAGAATATCTCTGCCGGCGAACCTGGAAATATGACGCACTTTTATGCAGCTACTGTCAGTAGTGTGAGTTTAAGGCACAAATTAATTTTTGTCATAGCTAAATCTGAACTGAATCTCAACTGAATCTCAACTGAATCTCAACTGAATCTCAACCAAATCTCGACTGAATCTCAACTGAATCTCAACTGAATCTCGACTGAATTCCAAACTGAATCTCAGCTGAATCTCAACTGAATCCCAACTGAATCTCAACCGAATCTCAGCTGAATCTCAACTGAATCTCAACTGAATCTCGACTGAATCTAAACTGAATCTCAGCTGAATCTCAACTGAATCCCAACTGAATCTCAACCGAATCTCCACTGAATCTCAACTGAATCTCAACTGAGTCTCAACCGAATCTCAACTGAATCTCATCTGAATCTCAACTGAATCTCAACTGAATCTCAACTGAATCTCAACCGAATCTCAACTGAATCTCAACTAAATCTCAACTGAATCTCAACCAAATCTCAACTGGGTTCAACTGAATCTCAACTGAATCTCCAAGGTATGCAAGCAGTGGCTCAACTAAATTGGAACTATTTTGAAAGTCGATACCATAAAGTTCATGCGTTTTTCACCTGCGAACTGATTAGAATAAGCAGCTCAATGCTGGTAACCCAATACGATCTCTCAGTCAGTTTGCGGACTGCGTCACCGATAGCAAAATTCGAGTTGATTTGAATTCAAGCACTGAGCGTGTTTACATGCAGCTGTTCTACCTGTCTGTGAATCTCTTGACCGATTATGCAAATTGGCTGCTTGTTGAGTGACTTCTCTAAGCTGGAGAGGTGTCACCTTGGATCATCAGTTTCCATTAGTAATGAGTTGCAACTGTCTTTTGACTAGTTTGAAAATTGACTCAATTTAAACAATTGAAATACGTTAAAATTCAGTTGAGATTCAGTTGAGATTCAGTTGAGATTCAGTTGAGATTCAGTTGAGATTCAGCTGGGATTCAGTTCAGATTCAGCTGAGATTCAGTTCAGATTCAGTTCAGATTCAGTTGAGATTCAGTTGAGATTCAGTTGAGATTCAGTTGAGATTCAGTTATGATTCAGTTGAGATTCAGTTGAGATTCAGTTGAGATTCAGTTGAGATTCAGTTGAGATTCAGTTAAGATTCAGTTGAGATTCAGTTGAGATTCAGTTCAGATTCAGTTAAGATTCAGTTAATTAAGATTCAGTTGAGATTCAGTTGAGATTCAGTTCAGATTCAGTTAAGATTCAGCTGAGATTCAGCTGAGATTCAGTTAAGATTCAGTTGAGATTCAGTTGAGATTAAGTCGAGATTCAGTTGAGATTCAGTTAATTAAGATTCAGTTGAGATTCAGTTGAGATTCAGTTGAGATTCAGTTATGATTCAGTTCAGATTCAGCTGAGATTCAGTTGAGATTCAGTTGAGATTCAGTTGAGATTCAGTTATGATTCAGTTGAGATTCAGTTGAGATTCAGTTGAGATTCAGTTGAGATTCAGTTGAGATTCAGTTAAGATTCAGTTGAGATTCAGTTGAGATTCAGTTCAGATTCAGTTAAGATTCAGTTGAGATTCAGTTATGATTCAGTTAAGATTCAGTTGAGATTCAGTTGAGATTCAGTTGAGATTCAGTTGAGATTCAGTTGAGATTCAGTTGAGATTCAGTTATGATTCAGTTGAGATTCAGTTGAGATTCAGTTGAGATTCAGTTGAGATTCAGTTGAGATTCAGTTAAGATTCAGTTGAGATTCAGTTGAGATTCAGTTCAGATTCAGTTAAGATTCAGTTAATTAAGATTCAGTTGAGATTCAGTTGAGATTCAGTTGAGATTCAGTTAAGATTCAGCTGAGATTCAGCTGAGATTCAGTTAAGATTCAGTTGAGATTCAGTTGAGATTAAGTCGAGATTCAGTTGAGATTCAGTTAATTAAGATTCAGTTGAGATTCAGTTGAGATTCAGTTGAGATTCAGTTATGATTCAGTTCAGATTCAGCTGAGATTCAGTTGAGATTCAGTTCAGATTCAGTTGAGATTCAGTTCAGATTCAGCTGAGATTCAGTTGAGATTCAATTGAGATTCAGTTGAGATTCAGTTCAGATTCAGTGCAGATTCAGTTAAGATTCAGTTAATTAAGATTCAGTTGAGATTCAGTTATGATTCAGTTAAGATTCAGTTAATTAAGATTCAGTTGAGATTCAGTTGAGATTCAGTTGAGATTCAGTTGAGATTCAGTTGAGATTCAGTTGAGATTCAGTTGAGATTCAGTTGAGATTCAGTTATGATTCAGTTGAGATTCAGCTGAGATTCAGCTAAGATTCAGTTCAGATTCAGCTGAGATTCAGTTGAGATTCAATTGAGATTCAGCTGAGATTCAATTGAGATTCAGTTGAGATTCAGTTGAGATTCAATTGAGATTCAGTTGAGATTCAGTTGAGATTCAATTGAGATTCAGTTGAGATTCAGTTGAGATTCAGCTGAGATTCAGCTGAGATTCAGTTGAGATTCAGTTGAGATTCAGTTCAGATTCAGTTGAGATTCAGCTGACATCCACGTACATCAAAAGCAAGCTGTCAGTCTTGTAATCATTACATGACACAAACGTACCTAGCAGAGAAATGGCGGACCAAAAGGACACAAGAATTGAGATGGCCACCGGTAGCAACTGCAGATTTCGGTTTCCAAGAAGGTACTCCTTAGTGGTTTGTTGCCGGCCGCCAGTGCACGAGGTGTACACCCCAATAGCAACAGATGACAGACAGATCAAGGCGATAAGGACGTAGTCTATGGGGTGCATGATGGCGGGATGGAGGAAATTTTTGGAAAATGTTGTTGTGTCGAATAAGAACCGATTTTGTTTAAATAGAACAGAGTTGTGGTGCTGCAGATATAGTATAGGTACGCTCTGATTGGCTCCATTGGCTCTCTCTCTCTCTCTCTCTCTCTCTCTCTCTCTCTCTCTCTCTCTCTCTCTCTCTCTCTCTCTCTCTCTCTCTCTCTCTCTCTATTTCAGCTCCTCATCCATTGAGGTCAGTTTCCTTGACATGACCATCAAGTAAAGCTGAAAACAGCTTCACAACACAACTGTTTTCGAAAGAAACAGACACTCATAGATTGTTGCACCTGAAGAGATCGTTTTAGCACACTAGAGAGAGGGAAAGAGAGAGAGAAAGAGAAGAGAGAAAGAATTAAATCTAGTGTCTAAACGCACGAACTCCCACTTCCAGACCTCAAGCCTGGGAACAAAAAGTTCAGTGTTCACTTACTGATGCGGGCTCCTCTTCTTTGTCGGGCAGGTTCTCCGAGCTCGTCTCTTCAAATCCTTTTCCTCCGGAGTAGTCTTCTAGAATCGGCCGAATATGAGAGCTTAATAACTTTGTCCGTCGACGTCAATATATTCCTCGAGTGCAGAAACCAATATATTCCTCGAGTGCAGAAACCGATACATTCCTCGAGTGCAGAAACCGATACATTCCTCGAGTGCAGAAATCGATATATTCCTCGAGTGCAGAAACCGATACATTCCTCGAGTGCAGAAACCGATACATTCCTCGAGTGCAGAAATCGATATATTCCTCGAGTGCAGAAATCGATATATTCCTCGAGTGCAGAAACCGATATATTCCTCGAGTGCAGAAACCGATACATTCCTCGAGTGCAGAAACCGATATATTCCTCGAGTGAAGAAATCGATATATTCCTCGAGTGCAGAAACCGATATATTCCTCGAGTGCAGAAATCGATATATTCCTCGAGTGCAGAAACCGATACATTCCTCGAGTGCAGAAATCGATATATTCCTCGAGTGCAGAAACCGATATATTCCTCGAGTGCAGAAACCAATATATTCCTCGAGTGCAGAAATCGATATATTCCTCGAGTGCAGAAATCAATACATTCCTCGAGTGCAGAAATCGATATATTCCTCGAGTGCAGAAATCGATATATTCCTCGAGTGCAGAAACCAATATATTCCTCGAGTGCAGAAATCAATATATTCCTCGAGTGCAGAAATCGATATATTCCTCGAGTGCAGAAATCGATACATTCCTCGAGTGCAGAAATCGATATATTCCTCGAGTGCAGAAATCAATATATTCCTCGAGTGCAGAAACCAATATATTCCTCGAGTGCAGAAATCGATGTATTCCTCGAGTGCAGAAATCGATATATTCCTCGAGTGCAGAAATCGATATATTCCTCGAGTGCAGAAATCGATATATTCCTCGAGTGCAGAAATCGATATATTCCTCGAGTGCAGAAATCAATACATTCCTCGAGTGCAGAAATCGATATATTCCTCGAGTGCAGAAATCAATACATTCCTCGAGTGCAGAAATCGATATATTCCTCGAGTGCAGAAATCAATATATTCCTCGAGTGCAGAAATCGATATATTCCTCGAGTGCAGAAATCGATATATTCCTCGAGTGCAGAAATCAATACATTCCTCGAGTGCAGAAACCAATATATTCCTCGAGTGCAGAAATCAATACATTCCTCGAGTGCAGAAATCGATATATTCCTCGAGTGCAGAAATCGATATATTCCTCGAGTGCAGAAACCAATATATTCCTCGAGTGCAGAAATCGATATATTCCTCGAGTGCAGAAATCGATATATTCCTCGAGTGCAGAGATGCGCCCTAATAACAAAGCCAACTCTATAACAATAACGAGGTCCTCCGAAAGGGCGTCTTCTTCTAGAAATAATGGAATCGGAGTCGTGTGCTCCTATCGGTTACTTTAGGGTACCAAAATCAATCAATCAGTAATCGACTAAGAGTATCGGAATCGGTCCGCAGATCCTATCCAATCCCTTAGGAATAGGGAGGCCTCAAATTCAATAACTCAATAAATCGACTGATCAGTAACGACCGGCAATGACACAGCTCTCAATAATCGAATAACAAAGAATCAAATAACAAAGACTCTAACAAAGGCTTACCAATTGGTATTTGTCTCTCTCAGAGATATAGCCTTGCTTAGTAGTTCTGGCTAAGCCTAAGATCTCTTAAGGCTGCTCCGAGTCTGAGGTTTCAGCCCGGATTTTCGCTTGTATTTATACACGATTTCATTCGACCTTGAGCTTCAAACTGGTTTTATTGATAAGAATCAAAAGATGGACTTTGTCTCTTGACCGGTGGGGTTTTAAATAGAAAGGGGTGAAGCCTAGATCGCATTTAAATTGACATTTACCATATTTGGAAATATAGGTTGAAAACCGGTTTTTTGGACTATGTAATGATCACTCGCTGTTTATGTGATATTGCATGTATTACTGAAAATAGAGTATGACGCATGTTAGTTTTAAATAGTATTCATGTTTTTATCTTGCTACTTTTAGTAGCCAACTAGGCTTGGAGATCTCTACACACCGACAGTTCTTCCATCCGTCACACACCTTCAAGGGGGTAGTAAAATCCCAAGTCCTTCGGTACGCTCGTATCTGTGATGACTACAAGTCTTTCAACGATGCTTTCAATTCTTTAAAATCGGAACTCAAGCAATTAGGCTACTCGAAGATTTTTTTAGAAACTGCAAAAAGAAGGTCCTCAAACTTATGAACTGGACTGTGGAACCAACGAACAATCTGGGTCTGCTTCCCAAAGGGTTCCATCCCTGTGGGTCATCCCGCTGCAAATGCTGCAACCACTCACCGCATGCTCTCTCCGCCCAGGGACTGGGACCGGCTTCCGGTTTTTTAATCTCTCAGAGCCTGTCCTGTGGCTCCAAGAACATCATCTATGGCATCTCCTGTAACCAGTGCCACCCTGGGAAAATCCTCTATGTAGGGATGACTAGAAGAACAATGAGAGATAGAATGAACCAGCACAGGTCAAATAATAACAGGAGAGTCGTTACTTCGGGGTCAGAGCACTTTCTCACTCCCAATCACTCGATTGCAAACTTTGTCACCATTGCCATTGAACAGGTTCTTAATAACAACAAAATCGAACTAAGGGAAGAAATCTGGATTAAAAAACTGGGGACTGACAAACCGCCAGGTACGAACATCAGGGTTGACAATCACCTTCTCCGACCCATCCCATTGGTCCTTCCTTTTCACCCATCTACGGTCTGGCTCGCCAACGAGATTGCTAAAAACTTTGATAAACTACAAAATAAACCAGGCTCTCGCATACTGCCCGCATTTACACGGCAACGTAATTTACAAAGCCTAGCTGCTGGCTCCCAATAAGTTTAAGTCTCACCCAGGAAACCATTGAATCATTTTAACCAATGCGCTCATTTTACCCTATTGAAGTACAATATTTATTCACTTGTCATTTATTTTATCCAAACTGCTTGATTGTACGCACAAATATCGATTTTTATGCTCCTACCCTCAATAGCGGCATTTCAACTAATCGTATAGTACTTCGAAAAAAACAATTTTTACACACTAAATATACTTTCGATTATAATGAATGGTGGAAAGCCTCTGGGACACGTTAGAGAAATTAGGTGTTTCTTTAACATTTAAATTACATCAACTTTGACCCGCTTTGTACGGTTTTTTTTCAGCGTTGTAGGCCAACGTTGATAACCCACCATTAAACAACCTTCTACCAACCTTTCTGTGAGAGCTCGTACATACTACTAGCAGTAGTGAGCACAGTAGAGGCACTCAATCTTGTTTTTATATATTGAAGCCTACATAGTTTGCAACTCAGCATTTGCCTCATTTTTCTGTAATATCAGCAAAGAAACTCAAAAACGCATTCACTCTTAATATAATTTGGCAAACGCACTTTTCTAAAATCCAGCTCACTACTGTTAGTAGCTAATACTGCACAAACAGTAAACCTTAAGCGACCGAAACAGTTAAAATATGAAATACTATGCGCAACCAGACATAAAATGTTTTTTAAGCTAATATATAAGGACAGAATAAGATAATCTATCTATCTATCTATCTATCTATCTATCTATCTATCTATCTATCTATCTATCTATCTATCTATCTATCTATCTATCTATCTATCTATCTATCTATCTATCTATCTATCTATCTATCTATCTATCTATCTATCTATTTATCTATCTATCTATCTATCTATCTATCTATCTATCTATCTATCTATCTATCTATCTATCTATCTATCTATCTATCTATCTATCTATCTATCTATCTGTCTGTCTTCTGTCTCTGTCTCTGTCTGTATATACTAAAGTTGACGTGTTGTTTTGTTTGTCTGTGTGTCTGTTTGTCATTTCGACAACTTGAATAGTGGCAACTCAGCGTTGAAACTTATATTGGAAGATTGGAAACTATCCGAGGTCAGCTATAGGCTATTTTAATTTTTAATTTTCACATTTTAACAAAACTGCTTTTTTAACCCCCAACAACCTTCTTTTGCCACTCTGCCTGGGGGGGGGGGGCATGGGCTAGCCATACAATCCACTAAACAAAAAATACGTGGCTAGTGAGCTAGTGAGTCCACGTGTGGACCCACACAGGCTAGTCCTTGAGAGTCCACACAGTGCGCACAGTGATAGTACGCTAGATATGCCAAAGAACGCTGCTATTGGTCCGTGTGGGCTGGGGTGGGCTGGTCGAGTGCACCCGCGGACGGGAATGAGAAGTCTGGGAATTCTCTGAGTGCTAAAAATAGACACCGCTAAAAATTGGTCGAGTGGCCAGTGCGCCTGACTTGAAATTGGAAGGTTTGAGGTTCGAATCTTGCTAGACAAAATATTTTCTTGATGCAAATATTGTGGGTGTAAAAAAAGCAGAACATGCAGAAAAGCAGAAATTAGAATTTGAGTGAACAACGTTAAATTATGGTAATGAGGATTATTATTAAGATTAGAGGATTATTAGGTTTAAGCGATGAAAATACACGGATTAGAAAAGTAGTATCGAAAAAGTAAAAATTTTTATTTATTCGAACATAAATAAAAAAACGGTGGAAATGATTTTTTTACATTTTAGTACTAGCATCCATACTTCTTCGTCTGTAATCATAGCACTTTAAATCAGTAGCTCATTTTGGGATTGTAGAATTTAAGTGATTAAGCCGGTGATAATGCATTGGAGAGCCACTCAAGCCAAATTGATATCAGGTTAGCCAATAGCCTAATATAATACTAAGATGCACAGCACAGGTAAGGCTCCTTGCGTGCCAATATCAGCAGCAGTCTGAGGGGTAAGCTCAACCGCCTGCAAGTTAGCGATGTGGCAGTCCATTAATGTGGTAGTTGCAGGCCTAAAGTTAAGTAACTCTCATGAAGTCATGGACTCATCACTCATGGTCTGTGTTTTATTGGCTTTTGTTTTGGCACGGTTTGAGCCTAGCAGCTTGCTAATATTGAACACATAGTAATCTTTTGTAACACTTCGGGTGAAGCAAATTTAGTTCCTGTCATATTTATTGTCATTGAAGTCGAAGATCAATTATACCGGTACCGTATCGACGTATCGTATTATTTTTTAAAAATTAGATTCTATATTTGAAAGTTAAACTGTTGTGCTACCTTAGATACATTTTTTCTGGTACAAAAGTCTTCAGTTTTAAATGTATTGTGATAAAACTTAAAAACTCTCCTGCTTCTATCATGAAAAAGTTATAAAATCGAAAGGTAAGTCTAGTTTTGTTAATGTTTTCCGTAAAGCTGTTGACAACAAGAATGAATTACCTTTTTTATTTGTGGCAGGCGGGATGCCACTGAGTTGAGTAGTTTTTTTAACAGTCGATGACTAAATCTTTATTTTGGTCAGTCCGTGCGCTGATCAATAAATTATTTTCCCTTGCTTGGAGTTGTCCAGCCGATGCTCCATCGAGTGTTCCACGCTCTGTACGCTCGCGTCCCCGCGCGGGAACTTTGTTGGAATCACAGATACTAGAACAACTAGTTGTTCTAGTATCTGTGGGTCTACCAGTAGACAATGAATCAAGAACAGGCTGAGCGGAGAGTCCCAGACACTGGGAACGCAAACGAACCGGAAAGGAGGAACAAAAAAGGGGGAGCGCAGGCAGCCAAAAAGACAACGGGACGGGAGAGGGAGAACGGGAGGGAGCTAGAGGGAGAGCTGCGGCCAACAGCTCAGATGGGTCTTTTGTGTTGCGTCAGACACGCAAGCTTAAAGTAGAAGTCCTTGAGCGGAGAGTTTATGAGTTAGTTAGCACGGTATTGCAATCTTGCAATCGGAATTGCGAATACACGGCTGGCTTAAATTCAATTTAAATAGACAAGGAGTAAAAGCCCGAAAAGCACTTTTATATAGCGTTCGTATAAATGTATATATTGATATAATATTTCACCATGTCTACTTCCGCTCAGAAGCAATTGTCAGTAGCATAAAATTAAACGACAATAAAATGTTACATATACTGTATCGCTCGTACATGTACAAATCAGAGAAAAAAGCAAGTCATAGCAGTTTGAAATTGAGCGTGCATGAAAGACAAACAAGTGGGTTGTAAAATATATAAATAAAGTAAGTAAGTCAATGGGGAAGGCAGCGCCGGAATAAAAGTTAAAAGCTGGACCCAATGTACTTTAAAACATGTTTAAAATTAGTTGCAGGTGGGGCGCGCACCTGCTGCTTGTTTTTGTTAATCTCTAAGCGTTCTAAGCAACGCCGAAATGAACCGATTTCGAGCGTCGACGAGCAATCAATCGGCTGCGTTCGGTTTCGCCAAAGGCTCGAATTCTACGGAATAGCCAGTAGCCCGCGCAGAGCAGCAGGCACAGAACGTACAGGCCGAGCCAGTAGAACCTGCGGCAGTGCGGATGGCCTTACGGTGACTTCATAGATTGGGCAATGGAGGATAACATTATAGCTAGTCCTTAGGGTGTGTCCCAGTTCCAGGTGTGGCTGAGCATAGGATGTGTCTCAGTTCCAGGTGTGGCTGAGCATAGGATGTGTCTCAGTTCCAGGTGGGGCTGAGCATAGGATGTGTCTCAGTTCCAGGTGTGACTGAGCATAGGGTGTGTCCCAGTTCCAGGTGTGGCTGAGCATAGGGTGTGTCCCAGTTCCAGGTGTGGCTGAGCATAGGGTGTGTCCCAGTTCCAGGTGTGGCTGAGCATAGGGTGTGTCCCAGTTCCAGGTGTGGCTGAGCATAGGGTGTGTAACAGTTCCAGGTGTGGCTGAGCATAGGGTGTGTAACAGTTCCAGGTGTGGCTGAGCATAGGGTGTGTAACAGTTCCAGGTGTGGCTGAGCATAGGGTGTGTAACAGTTCCAGGTGTCACAGTGTCTCACAGGGCATACCTGGACACAGCCAGAGGCTAACACACAGGTGTCTCACAGTGCATACCTGGACACCAGACAGAGGCTAACACACAGGTGTCTCACAGCGCATACCTGGACACCAGCCAGAGGCTAACACACAGGTGTCTCACAGTGCATACCTGGACACCAGCCAGAGGCTAACACAGGTGTCTCACAGTGCATACCTGGACACCAGCCAGAGGCTAACATAGCAGACGCGGCCGTCGCTCTCCCGCACGGCCAGGTAGCCATAGGCCACCTCCAGAGTGCCCATCCGGTAGGAGCAGGTGGGCGAGCCGATCTCATACACTATGCCATCAGTGAGGGTAAACTTTGCCGAATCAAGCGGCTCAGTAGCGTAGGGTCCACCGCGCTTATCAGGATAGGGCGCCATAGTCTCGGCGCCGGCGGGTGACCAGCAGCCGTCGCAGCGCAGAGCGAATGCCCGATGCCTGTGACCGGTGATGACCAGGTGAGGCCGGAGCAGGCGCAACAGGGGTCTAAACTGGGTTGGCCGTTGGGTAAGCAAATTGGCGTGATTGGCTAGGATGCGAAATCCGGCCGACCCGGTCTCCGGCGTGTCTGCAATATTGCCGATTTATACTACTTAGTAAGTAGCTTAAAATACTCCGCGTTCGCTTCAATATTGGTGGTCGGTTGGCTGTCGTGCTTTTCATGCACCCATTAGGGTCATCCCCCCCCAAGGGACAGAGATTGTACATGCCTGACGATTAGAAAGTCAAAGGTCGCTGTACATCCTGTGTGAGCGTGTAAGAGTGCTCAGTACACATACTAAAACAACTACAATAGATTGGCCACTCAGGCATATATTACTTAGTAAAACAGCTTTCTACTTTCAGTTCAGTAGCAAAGAATACATTAGCATTTTATAAAAATAAAGGCAGCTGAAATGACTTTGATAAGTTTAGAAGCCCAGCAAGCTTACAGGCGTAAACAGCTTGCTAATTGGTTCAGCAATAATGTACATTAGCCAGTCCACTAAAATGTACGTGGCAGCTTTAGGCTGGAATTCCGAGAAAGGCAATAAAAATTGAGGTGGGGCGGAGGGAGGTGGGTAGTTTGGAAAGGCGCGGTTGGAGGGTTTAAGCTGGGGGGGGTAAGAGCCAATAAATGAGCCTCGGCTTTAAAAGTGCATTAGAATGCTCCTGTTTAACTTACTACTGAACTGAAAGTAGCTAACACGCCAATGAGCTGAGTGGCCCATCTAGTCTAGTCTAGTCTAGTTATTCTAGTGTTTGTGAACGTTGTAGGACAATGTCACCGATGACACCACAACCCTCCCTGCGAATATTTCTATCTAACTTTTAGAGATCTTCCCATGCCCAAATGAATTTCTCCCAGGCGGCTTACTAGGCGCCAGGTGAGCGTAGGCGGACGCAACGTGGCGTTCGATCTCCCGCTGACAGCGAAACGCATCAGCGTAGAAGCGCAGCCACAGCATCCGCATGGACTGGCCGGCCTTGTCCGAGCCCTCCAGCCGGCCGAACTGTCTCTCGTAGTCGGCCACCCGGCCGGAGTTGACCGGCTCGGCCTCGCCGCCAACGTCATTGTCGCCGGCCAAGATGAGCCAGCGGCGCTTCGGCCAGAGGAACAGGCCGCGGAATCTGGCCATGTAGTCGGACAGGGCAGCCGGCGGCGCGGACAGGCCCTCGTCGATGAGGTCGCCGGGAAACAGCACAGTGGAAGGCTTGGCGGCGCTCAGTGCGGCGGAGTAGCCTTTGAAGAGGAACCTGCGACGGGCCATGGATTAATAAACTCTACTATATTTATGGACCTGAGCTGAGGGATCAAAGCCTCCACCAGCTTACATGTCAGCGTCCCATCTGGTCAACCAGCCGAGCGCCTGGCTCTCGTCCCGATAGCCCTGAATTTGCGGATCCGACGCAATTAGAAAGGTGACGTCTCCCTCAGGTGAGCCGCTGAAGATTTAAATCAAATATTCATTACTAGCGATATACACACATATCCACTTTTAATTGTTCTTATTAGTAGCAAGTAGAGAAATTAAAAGTAAAAATTACAAAAGGGCAATTAAGGTGGGCTAGATAAGGAAAGGCAATTAAGGTGGGCTAGATAAGGAAAGGCAATTAAGGTGGGCTAGGTAAGGAATATACAAAAATACAATGAAATGTCATAGATACAATAAATTTGCAAAATTCTATACTACTCAATGAACAGTAGCTTAATAATAATAGCGCATATGAGGTAGATTGACATAAAGATAAAGTGCGACCCTAGCATCTCAATAAGAAAATGTTGCTTAATGTTACATATCGGTAGTTCAATTTATACGAGCTTAAACACAGCTGAAGCCATCATTAATATTATTTTGAATCGAAAAACACTCACCAAATGCTGTAAATTTTCCACCACCAAGCCCAGGAATAGTAATAGTATATAATTAGCTCGTTGAAGACAACTACGCCAAAAATAATTTTCAATTCCATTGGCCAGTTGGCCAGCAAGGGCCGAAGTTTGGACAATCGCATTGCGGTGTCAGCAGCTGGCAATAGTAAATCTGGTGGTATAAATTACAGCTTCCAGTTGATGGGATAAAAAGGAATGATGCAATGCATTAGCTACGAGGTGTATTCTAAGTTCTTTTCGGTTCACCAAGTTATGACTATGGCCTAAACGTTCCTAGGGTTTAAAGCCTCAATCAAGGAATTCTAAATCCTACTAGAATGACAACTGAAACAGAGGTGTGGACTTTTTATACAAGATGAGGCTTACTGCGATTGCCACAGACATAGGATTTGTTTGCCACTAAGAAGAATCAGCTTCGTTCGCCCTATTTTGTCTTAGCCTGTAAAAGTGACTTTCCTGAAGCCAAGTCTCTGCGTCCTCTGCATGCCAAATAAATGCGCCGTTTTTTGGCTGCAACTCCGGCAGCGAGTCTGCAACGGCACGGTCAGCGAGGATTTCATTCCACAAGTTTCCGAAGCTGGAAAAATGTTAAAGAGCATTTCCCTAGAAGCAACTTTCAAGCCATCGAAGCACACTCGAATTTGCTGTCTTCACTTCACGGAATCAGATTTTATTACTGATAATCCGGACAGCAATGCATATCGAAAAAAGAAGCGACACGAAGGTTCAAATCTTGTAAAAAGAAGATTTTAGAGAGGGTGCAGTTCCCATCCAATACAGCACGATCAGCAGGCCATCATATTTAACAAAAAGTCCACCAGCTTCGCGATCAGAAAACGCATCGTCGCAACGGCGTCACGAGATTGATGTCGCACGGGTGGAACAACAAGAGAGATTATTTTTCCAGTGAAAGAATTCGCTCACTTAATGATTTGGTCGCTAAGTTTTCGAAAGAGAAGAAGCCGTCCGGATTTGCTTCGCATCAATCAGCAGACACTCTCAGCATTATGCTCATACGCTCGTAGCTAATGGTCTATCTCCAATGATCAAGAGTTCCTTGCCTCAGTTTGCAACTAGTGTTTGAGCAGCGAACCTTTCTATCAGCTACCATTCAATTTTTTGGCCCGGCTGAGCTGAATCATTTTCAAAAACAAGACGTTCGAAGCTTGATGAAGTTTCAGTTTTTGCAAGGAGACTGAGCAGACAGTTCGAAAATGGTACCGGCTGTTTGCTGATGGAAGAGAGCGTTGAGGACATTGATCGCTCTGGAAGGCCGATGACTGACTGCAACCAACGAGACTGCTGTGAAGAAAGTGCAAGAGCTCCTGGATGATGATCGGCGACGTACTTGCGAAGACTTTGGAGAAGACGTTGGTGTGTCAGTAGGAAGCGTCCACACCATTCTGACTGAGCGTCTTCACCTGCAGAAAAAGTTCTGCAAGTGGGTGCCACACCTGCTGACAGGTGAGCAAAAGATGCAGCGAACTGTAGCTTCAAGCAGCCACCTGCTTCGGTTCCATCGAGAAGGGGAGGATTTTCTATCAAGATTTGTTGCTGGAGACGAGCCGTGGGCTTACAGCTGGGATCCTGAGACAAAGTCCCAGTCTGCCGAATGGCTTCCAGCACATTCTCAAAGACCTCAGGTCATCAGGAAGATCATGCACGTCATGTTTTTTGAATCCCAAGGAATTCTGCTAAACTGGGCAGTCCCCAAGGAACCACCATCAATGGGGACTACTACAAGTGGATTCTGCAGAAGTTGCGCCCAGCAATACGAAAGAAGCGCCCTGGTCTGCTGGAGTCTGGCGTGATCCTGCTGCACGACAATGCACCAGCACATCGCAAGCACAACGTCGTGGAACTCCTGAGCAAATGGGTCTGGGAAGTGATCCTGCAACATCCACCCTATTCGCATGATTTGCCACTGTGCGACTTTTCTTATTTTCATCAGTGAAGAGGCACGTTCGGGGCATTCGATTCGACAGCGTCGAGCACATCGAAGCTGCTTGTAGTCAAGCTGTGTGGTGTGAGTTCCGGAATCAGAGGCCTGGTACATCGCTGGCAGAAGTGCAAAGATATTTGCGGTGAATATGTTGAGTGTCAGAATCATGTTAAACAATCTAACAGTGTTTTCATAGTTCCAGTGATTTTGTGTTCAGTTTTGTAGGGCACCGAAAAGAGCTAATTAGCTAATGGGGAAAGCTAACTAACTGATGGAGAGCTAAGTCGCTAATAGGGAGAGCTAAGTAGCTAATAGGGAGAGCTAAGTGGCTAATGGGGGGAGCTAAGTAACTAATGGGTCGAGAGCTAAGTGGCTAATGGGGGGAGCTAAGTAACTAATGGGTCGAGAGCTAAGTGGCTAATGGGGAGAGCTAATTAGCTAATGGAGAGAGCTAAGTGGCTAATGGGGAGAGCTGAGTAACTAATGGGTCGAGAGCTAAGTGGCTAATGGGGAGAGCTAAGTGGCTAATGGGGAGAGCTAAGTGGCTAATGGGGAGAGCTAAGTGGCTAATGGGGAGAGCTATAACTAACTGATGGGGAGCTAAGTGGCTAATAGAGAAAGCTAAGTGGCTAATGGGAAGAGCTAAGTGGCTAATGAAAAGAGCTAAGTGGCTAACTGAGGAAGCTAAGTAGCTGATAGCGACCGTACAGTGGCTAATAGGAGTAGCTTAGTAACTAAAATCGCATTAATTGACTGCAGGGATCTATCCACCTTGAAGTTAATTATAAAAAATTTACCAACAATGGACACTCAACAATCGTTTTTTTAACAAAGAAACAATTTTCAACTTGAAAAAAATGCAACTTTATGATGAAATAATATTCAACGCAGTAATTTCCCAAGTTGTCATACTAGTAAAAGTAGGGAGAGAAAGGCAGCACCAAGCATATTATTAATGACGCATGCTTTAAATGAAGCGGAAATTATGAAATTATTTGGGAAAACTATAACTCCAGTAGACGGGAAAAATAGGAAAGGAGAAATTCAATTCAGACAATTCAGACTTGGGACAATTTTGTCTATGGCTAAAACTTGCTTTGGTTGCATAATGGATAAATAATCAGCGGTCCCAGTGCGTGACAACGATTGTCTGGCGAGCGCCGGTAGGCGCGAGCCATAGACAAATCGTTGTCACGTGCTGCGACCGCTGATTCTTAGCATTGTTTTTCTGTTTGACGATCCTACAGACAATGCATTGTTTGTAGTAGTGGATTGTTCTGCCTTAAAAATGTGAACAATGATCGTCAAATTGCTAAACAATGTTTTGAACTGGGGTTTATTGCCCCAGTCTGAATTGTCTGAATTGAATTTCCGCTAGTTTTTTTTAGAACTGGACTTAGATCAAAATTGAACGTGAAAGGTGCACTGAGCAGGCAGGCGCCGAACCAGCAGTTCCGGATTGGTCGATTCGACAACAAACCGATCGAGTTCCGGCTCGGCATCCGGATTAGCTGGTGGCGGATTTTGACAAGCTATTTGAACCACCGCGTCCGGAATCTTATTGAGGCTGGCCAGGGTCTCGCCGGACACCAGGCCGAGCTGGGCGGAGGTCAGATGGTCAATCAGTTCAGAGTGGAAGCGGCGAAGGCGAAATATGGGAACCTCCATTGGCGGGCCGGGCTTGTCGAACAGTTGAATCTGTGCAGGTGTGGATTGATTTTGCAGTGCAGCTGGGCCGCTGTGTGCTACAATATTATAGATAGGCAAGCATGAGTCATCGGCCACTCAGCGCTTGGCAAGCACACGGAATATATGTACACACGCTCATGGGTCTACGACTTTAGACTGAGAGAAGACAACAATTCAGCTGACACAAACTGACTGCCGACCCTAATCCTAACCTAAACTCTAACCTAAGCCCTAACACAAACCCTAATATAAACCCTAACACAAACTCTAACCTAAGCCCTAACACAAACCCTAATATAAACCCTAACACAAACTCTAACCTAAGCCCTAACACAAACCCTAATATAAACCCTAACACAAACTCAAACCTAAGCCCTAACACAAACCCTAATATAAACCCTAACACAAACTCTAACCTAAGCCCTAACACAAACCCTAATATAAACCCTAACACAAACCTAACCTACACTATAACACAAACCCTAACCTACACCATAACACAAACCTAACCTACACCATAACACAAACCCTAACCTACACCATAACACAAACCCTAACCTACACCATAACACAAACCTAACCTACACCATAACACAAACCTTAACCTACACCATAACACAAACCCTAACCTACACCATAACACAAACCCTAACCTACACCATAACACAAACCTAACCTACACCATAACACAAACCCTAACCTACACCATAACACAAACCCTAACCTACACCATAACACAAACCCTAACCTAAACCCTAATAACACAAACCCTAACATAAACCCTAATAACACAAACCCTAACCTAAACCCTAATAACACAAACCCTAACCTACACCATAACACAAACCCTAACCTAAACCCTAATAACACAAACCCTAACCTACACCATAACACAAACCCTAACCTAAACCCTAATAACAAAAACCCTAACCTACACCATAACACAAACCCTAACCTACACCATAACACAAACCCTAACCTACACCATAACACAAACCCTAACCTACACCATAACACAAACCCTAACCTACACCATAACACAAACCCTAACCTACACCATAACACAAACTCTAACCTAAGCCCTAACACAAACCCTAATATAAACCCTAACACAAACCTAACCTACACTATAACACAAACCCTAACCTTAAACATAACACAAACCCTAACCTACACCATAACACAAACTCTAACCTACACCACAACACAAACCCTGGAGACCACAGCAGAACGGTGGTCTCCTTCATGACGGTCTCCGGCACGGCCTCCAGCTGGCTGTCCAGGGTGTACAGCCACACGAATCTGCTGCCGTCGGAGCCGAAGCGCAGAGCGGTGAACTGCTGGCCATCGATCAGCCCGCCGACGTCCAAGAAGGCGTCGGCCTCCTCGTCCGCGTCGCTTCTTCGTTGTCGCCGGTGTCCTCGAACTCGGCGGGTTCAGCTGCCTCGCTGGCGACCTCGCTAGCAACTTCGAATCCCCATTCGTCCACTTCCGGCTCGATAGTTAATTGATCTTGGCTCAGCGGAAGCGGAAGAAGCAGAAGCTTTAGAAGCCGGCGGGTCTCGGCGAATTGATTATTGCAGGCGTTTTGGGCGCCGCAGCCGCCGGGATCAGTACGGAGTCATCAAGGTTGACCGGGTCGCCCGGGTAGTACATCATGCGGCCGAGCATGTCTTCAACGCGCAGGGCGCCCTCGGCCACCAAGCTGGCTTCCAGAGTCTGGCACTGAGCTGGCAGAGCAGTGCCAGATTGCTCGGCCGCCTTGCGCCAGAAATAGTTGCGCTCGGTGCCGCGCGGCTGTATCAGGCTTCGCGTGACTGCTAGCAGATCGGCGTAGTCAGATGGATCAGGCGCTGGCTGCTTCGATGTACAGACGAGATTGACAGGTTCTGCGTGCGCTGTTTCAACGGTTCCTCAAATGCCTCAGACCGTTGTCGCGACCTGGGCGGCGACGGGCCCAACCGGGACTGCACCGGAGGGCGCCGCTCGGACTGTATTGACTGAGTCGACGATGACGAAAACAAGTTCGACTGCGCGGCTCGAGGATTAGCGGCGAAGATGAAACTCTTTCTATCGCCACCGCCGGCACCGGCGCCTCTGCTATTAAAGCCGTCACCACCGCCACCTCTGTTGCTAAAGCCGTCACCACCGCCACCTCTGTTGCTAAAGCCGTCACCACCGCCTTCTCTGTTGCTAAAGCCGTCACCACCGCCACCTCTGTTGCTAAAGCCGTCACCACCGCCACCTCTGTTGCTAAAGCCTCCGCCGACGCCGCCTCTGTTGCCACCTTCTCCGCCGAATCTACAATACTGATAAGACGGCCTCTGGCCGCGAATGGCGCCCCGATGCGCCGGCAGAAAGGCGGAAGCGGTGCTAAACGACGAAACAGACGAGGCAGACGACATTGAGCTGCGGCCGCGCAAGCTAGCGGAGCTGCCACTGCCAAGAAGCGAGTTGCCGCGACTGCCCCTGCCGCCTCTTGCGGAGGGGCGCTTCTTCTTTTTGCTCCTCTGCTTAGAAATCAGCGCCTCAATGTGGGAGCTGCGCTCAGAGCCGACACCGTGGCAGACTACTTCGCCGTTTACATTGGACAGGCGCACAACCTCCGGAATGCTGCGAAGGTAGGCAGTCAGGTTTGGATAGCCCTGTGGGTCCAGATTGGCCGAGGCCAGCTGACGATAGTCCCTCATCAGCTGACTGAGAGGGACGCCCTCCTTAAAGGAGATTAAGACGCATTGTAAATTGATTTTCTGATCATCGGCCATTGTGTTAGATAAGGAAAAAACAGTGATGGAGCCTGTAAGTTACAATGCGGAATGCTTCCTTGTAACAGTTGCACTGGAAATGGATGAACTGATGAACAAATCTACCGACTGCAATACTGAATCTACCGACTGCAATACTGAATCTACCGATTGCAATACTGAATCTACCGACTGCAATACTGAATCTACCGACTGCAATACTGAATCTACCGATTGCAATACTGAATCTACCGACTGCAATACTGAATCTACCGACTGCAATACTGGATCTACCGACTGCAATACTGAATCTACCGACTGCAATACTGAATCTACCGACTGCAATACTGAATCTACCGACTGCAATACTGAATCTACGGACTGCAATACTGAATCTACTGACTGAACTACTTAATCTAGTGCTTGATCTCAATCCCAATGCTTGACACAAACCCACCAATTAAAGCTTGGATTCGGACGCATTTCATCCGATATTAGCAGAAAGCAACTCATAAAACACAAAAGAAACTTGTAACGCTGCAGACCCCCAATAAACCGATCGTGTTGTATTAGCCTGACTTGAAGAACTTGTATTTTTAGTAGCATTGCTTGCCTTTGTAAACTGCGTTGGAAATGGTAAGCAAAAAATACGAATATTGTTTGTTTGTTTGGTGTTTATTTGTTTGTTTATTATGTTTATTGTTTGTTTAGGCTTGTCATAAACAGTCACACGTGACAAAAATGTACTTTAAACCCGCGACTGGCATAGCAACATATTGGCAATATGAAGCGTTTTATAATTTGTTATTGATAGTTATTTTAGACTGTTCAAAATGATGTTTTTTTAATACCATACATGTAGGCATATAGGCAGCCCCCAGATTCTGAATAATCAAAGATTTAGAAAAGAACGGAGTTAAGCCTATTGTAAATAAACAGATCCCGATTTCATAATATATTTATATATATAAATATACTAAACTAAAGAAAGGGAAAATAGGAAGAAGCGAACATAGCGATAGAAACAGCTTGTCATTCACTGGTTGCAGAGAATCAAGAATGTCCATTCAGAGACATCCTCGCTCATCTCCTTGGCCGTCTCCAGTTCGGCGGCCTCGCGTTCGCGACGCTCCTCGGCGCTCTCCAGATCCTCGGTGTACTTCTTAGGCGGGTAGCGCATCGCGCGGACGGACTGCTCGCGGACCTGAGATGAGCCGAGGGGAGAGCTTTGTATGGGATTTATAGGGAGCATAGGCAACTCAAGGGAGCCAGAGTGATGATGCTAAAGCATCAGAGAGGAACCAAGATGATGATGCTGAAGCAGCACACAGAGAAACCAAGATGATGATGCTGCAGCAGCACACAGAGAAACCAAGATGATGATGCTGCAGCAGCACACAGAGAAACCAAGATGATGATGCTTAGGATGCTTAGCAACACCAGAGGGGTGATGGTGTGAAGAGCAGGCAGTACACAGGTGCCGATCAATCCGGAGGCCTCACCTGCAGGCAGAAGTTGATCCGCTGCTGAAACTGGTCAGCGGGCTCGGCAGTGCCGTACAGGTCGGCGGTCTCCCGGCTGCTCAAGGTGCCGGCCTTGTGATCGATGGTGGCCTCGATCACGCCGTCGCGAATAGCCTTGGCGGCCACGTATTCGGCTTCCTCGGCCGAGTCCAGCTGCAGCTGCAGCTACAAACATTATTGTTGAGCGAAATCGCTTTTGGACCCGGCAGCAGAAGGAGGGAGAAGCATTTTCTGATTTTTTGATGGAATTACGAGACCTCATGAGAACTTGTGCGTTTTGTCAGCATGCCGACGATCTATTGAGAGATAAAATTGTCCTGGGAATACGAAACCCGGACACAGTTAAAAGACTATTAGCCGAGCCAAAGCTTAGCTTATCAGAAGCGGTAACCATTTGCCAAGCTGAAGAAGCGTCTATCAAACAGCGGGACGAAATTTGCAAGTCAGCGAGCCTGAATGCGCTAAAAATATCTGCGTACAGGACGACTAAGCACCCGGGATTCCTAAAAGGACAACCCCAGACGAGCAAAAGTCAATCGTGTGGCTACTGCGGTAAGCAAAAGCACTCGGGTGAGACATGTCCGGCCAGAGACAAAACTTGTCGTCGCTGTGGCAAAAAAGGGCACTTCGATAGAGTGTGCCGCTCGAAAAATACACTAAGCAAAAAACCCAGTGAATCGTCGCGAAAAGGAAGCATTCAATCGCTAATAGCCATGTTGCAACCTGATTGTCCCGTAGTGAATGTACAAATCGGAGGTGTCACACTAACAATGATGCCCGACACTGGCTCAAATATAACCGCTATCAGAGTAGAAGACATGCAAAAGCTGGCAAGGAGGCCACGAATTTTAGAAGCCGCTGATGGTCCAACAGCCGCGAATGGACAGTACATGAAAGTAATAGGAAAGTTTCGCGACTCAATCTCGATCGGTGAGACCAAGATCACAACAGACATTTACGTTCTTGATCGCCTGACGGTACCGGTCTTGTCATGGAGAGCATGTGTTGATTTGGGAATAATTCCCAGGTATTTTCCTCGACAACAAATCAACTCGATCGCCACAAGAACTGCTACAGCAGAAGACCTAATCAGCGAATTCCTGGCTGTATTCGATGGGATAGTAAGACCAATGAAGGGTGAAGCATTTTCGATCAAGCTTCGTGAAGACGCTCAACCTTTCTCCATTAAGACACCAAGGAGGATACCGTTCCCATTGTACGAGCATTGGATACGGATGTGCGTCGACTTTCGGGAATTAAACAAATATGTTATTCGACCAAGGTACCAGTCTCAGACGCCATTGGAAGTCGTTGCAAGCACAGATGCTAGTCGCGCCAAGTATTTCTCTGTAGTTGACGCCTTGAAAGGATACCACCAAATACCGCTGGCTAAAGAAAGTATGCACCTGACAACGTTCATCACGCCGTTTGGTCGTTATATGTTTAGGATGGCACCATTCGGTATAAGCTCTATTTCTGAGTATTACAACCAGAGACTTGACGACACTTTTCAAGGACTCAAGGAAGTTCGGCATGTCGTTGATGATTGTCTGGTCGCAACTTCTGACGAGGAATCACACGTACAAGCGGTTCGTCAGTTTCTGCAGCGCTGTCAAGACAATGGGGTAGCATTAAATAAAAAGAAGTTTGCATTTTGCAAGACTCAAATTGATTTTGCCGGATTTCGATTGTCAGCTGATGGCTACAGCATTGATCCGGAGCTTATGAAAGCGGTCAGACAATTTCCCACTCCAAACAATATTACCGACCTACGCGCGTTCTTTGGCCTAGTCAACCAAGTCGGCACGTTTACGTCAGACATAGCAGAAGTCACAGCCTCGTTAAGGCCGCTGCTGTCCGAGAAGAATTTATTTCAATGGGGAGACGAACATCAAACGGCATTTGAAGAAGCCCGTCGCCGCCTGGCAATTGCTCCTACACTGGCCTATTATGACCAACGCAAGCCAACAGCCCTGCACACGGATGCATCTCGACTTAAGGGAATCGGATTCTTGTTCAAACAGCAGCAGACCGATGGAAGCTGGCGTGTGGTTCAAGCTGGCTCGAGATTCATTTCAGAGACCGAGTCACGCTATGCCATGATCGAGTTGGAACTGTTAGCTGTGGTCTGGGCGACTCAGAAGTGCAGACTCTTCCTTGAGGGGCTTCATGAGTTTGAAATTGTAACCGACCACAAGCCGCTGATACCAATCCTGAACAGTTACCAGCTGGATCAAATAGAAAATCCCAGAATTCAGCGTCTTCGAGCGAAACTGAACCGCTACGTATACAAGGCGCGATGGGTAAAAGGCAAGGACAATGCCGACGCAGACGCTCTGTCGCGAGCACCAGTGGACAATCCGACTGCACAGGATGAACTGGGCGAGTCTGCAGATTTTCAACTTACCAATCAGCTCTTAATGCACCTCGAATCAGCAGAGCTGGATCCTATTCTGCAAAGCGTGCGACAAAGCACAGCTTCTGATCAGGAGTTGCAAGACCTGATGCAATATATTCGGGATGGCTTTCCCAATGACAAGGCAAACTTACCTCTTTGCATTCGGTCATTTTGGCATGTAAGAGACAAGCTCTCAGTCGACGACGGCATCATTCTATGCGGATGTCGTTGCGTCATACCACATGCAATGAGGAAGCAGATTTTGACGGACTTACACGCAAGTCACCAAGGTCTGCACAAGACAAAGCAGAGAGCAAGGATGGTCGTCTACTGGCCTGGCATCGATCGGGACATTGAAAATACAGTCAAGCAGTGTCAGTCCTGTCGGGAACATCTACCATCGCAGATCAGGGAGCCGATGACAACCCAGGACCAACCGGATCGATGTTTTCAACACATACATGCAGATTTCTGCGAGCATGCCGGCAAGAAGTTCCTTGTGCTCGTGGATGCATACTCAGGCTGGCCAGCGTTCTGTCATTTCGGTGATCGAGCACCCACGTACAAGCTGATAAACGCTTGCCGCGAATTCTTTTGCCAGACAGCTGTACCGGAGAAATTCTGTGCAGACTGTGGGCCACAATTTAAAGCACAGCCGTTCGTTAATTTTCTACGTCGCTGGGGTGTGAACATCAAATACTCATCTCCGTATTACCATCAAAGCAATGGAAGAGCAGAAGCTGCCGTGAAAAGTATAAAGAAGATCGTTCGAGGAGCATGGGACAGTCGCTTGAATGACTTGGACAAAGACAAGATGGCTCAGGGTTTGCTGCAGCTGCGAAACACGCCCATGTACGATGGCAGAATTCCATCTGTAATGGTCTATGGACACACAGTCAGAGACACGCTGCCCGCGCATAGGAAAAGTTTTGCAAAGGAATGGAAGGACAAGGTCTGGAAAATGGAGGAAAAAGCTGCAGAAATTCACGCTAAAGTTCATCAACACTACAATGCTTCGAAGCGACAACTGGAACCTCTCCGAGTCGGCAGTCACGTTGTTCTTCAAAACCCTGTCACAAAGCTTTGGGACAAGAAGGGCGTCGTAGTAGAAGTTGGTCGGCACCAGGACTATATGGTCAAGTTAGTAAGCGGCCGAATTTTCCGTCGCAATCGTGTGTACATCCGCCGATGTCTACCACAAGAACAGCTCTCTACTACTGGTGCATCTCAGAAGGAAGGTGAAGCACAGGACGCCCCGGACAAGCCAAAGACCGCACAGCCAAGGCGAAGTCAACGGTCGAACAAGGGAGTCCCGGCACCCAAGTTGCATTACAGGAAGTTGGGTGAACCAGTTAACGCTTAAAAGGGGAGATGAGGAAGAAAGAACTGTAAAACTGTTTTGCTTAAAAGGGGAGATGTTGTGTGCGTATGCGAATATTCGTCTATGTGCGAAACCATCTGCCCCCGTTTATATATCGACCCCAAACAAGCGACCAAATATATAAAAATCATTCTCGGCCTAGCACCGATTACTGTGGCTTAATGCCAAGAACATAACATAGCCGGCGTTTTATTGCCTGTGACTCTATACTGACTCTATACTGGCCCAGAAACCCAGAGATTGAAAAATGTCTATGGCATCAAAAACCATCTCCCAATCACTAAAGCAAGTGCCCAGTATGGCCTGCTGTGCAGGCCATGACTGATTTAAAGACGTCCATTATGCATTTCCATTGTGTATTCACTCAAATGGGAAATGTTAAAGGGGAATTAAAGCGTGAATGAATTAGCATTGATCTGGACAGAGACCAGGATTTCCGGGACATTGGCTGCAGCAAAATACTGTCTTCTTAGCTGGAACGTCAGGTTTCAGATTCGGAATCGTTTGCTTGGGCGAGTCTGGGCTTCCGTTGCAGGGAGTCGTCCGTGTATATATGGTATCCTTCGCCCAGCACTTCGCGGCTAAGCTCAACAACAACTCTCGCTCTCTTCCTCGCCATTTCTGCACTCTCCTGCTGGAACTCCCTGACAGCCAACCGCATTCGCTCATTGGTCCATGTGACAAGACTGTGGTGAGAAACTCTTCAGTCAGGAAGATTGATAAAAATTATTTCATACTTTCGTCTGGATTTTCTGGTAGACCAGTGCTTAGATTGATGGTCGAAAACCCTCGGAATTCCGGCACCCCATCGTGGTCAAACGAGTTGTCATTTCCAGGGGTTACTTCAACCCATTCCGCGGTCGCCTCATCTTGGCTCTGATCAATTTCTGGATCCATGCCTTCCGACTCCGTTTCTGACTCAAAAACCGTCGAGTCATTGCTTGATAAAGCGTCTTCCGAATCGGAATCGAGTCCCAGTCTACGCAAGGCGTCACTTTTAGCTCTCCTATTCGGCCGCGTAAAAGCCATTTGTGGGTAGGAAGGTTTGAACAGGAGCTAGCTGAAAAACTATGTGATATACTTTACTTCTGGGCTTCTAGGGTGTGCACTCGATTCAGCAAAAAAGACAAATTTGTCTATGGACTGCTCTGCAGGCCTTTCGGCTTTTAAGCCATCTTACAGAACCAAGCTTGGGCGCGAAGTGGATAATGACTCTGGGGCCCCTGTATAATGACTCTGGGGCGCCTCTATAATGACTCTGGGGCCCCTGTATAATGACTCTGGGGCGCCTCTATAATGACTCTGGGGCGCCTCTATAATGACTCTGGGGCGCCTCTATAATGACTATGGGGCGCCTCTATAATGACTCTGGGGCGCCTCTATAATGACTATGGGGCGCCTCTATAATGACTCTGGGGCGACTCTATAATGACTCTGGGGCGCCTCTATAATGACTCTGGGGCGCCTCTATAATGACTCTGGGGCGCCTCTATAATGACTATGGGGCGCCTCTATAATGACTCTGGGGCGACTCTATAATGACTCTGGGGCGCCTCTATAATGACTCTGGGGCGCCTCTATAATGACTCTGGGGCGCCTCTATACTGACTCTGGGGCGACTCTATAATGACTCTGGGGCGCCTCTATAATGACTCTGGGGCGCCTCTATACTGACTCTGGGGCGCCTCTATAATGACTCTGGGGCGCCTCTATAATGACTCTGGGGCGCCTCTATAATGACTCTGGGGCGCCTCTATACTGACTCTGGGGCGCCTCTATAATGACTCTGGGGCGCCTCTATAATGACTCTGGGGCGCCTCTATAATGACTCTGGGGCGCCTCTATACTGACTCTGGGGCGCCTCTATAATGACTCTGGGGCGCCTCTATAATGACTCTGGGGCGCCTCTATAATGACTCTGGGGCGCCTCTATAATGACTCTGGGGCGCCTCTATAATGACTCTGGGGCGCCTCTATACTGACTCTGGGGCGCCTCTATAATGACTCTGGGGCGCCTCTATAATGACTCTGGGGCGCCTCTATACTGACTCTGGGGCGCCTCTATACTGACTCTGGGGCGCCTCTATACTGACTCTGGGGCGCCTCTATAATAACTCTGGGGCGCCTCTATACTGACTCTGGGGCGCCTCTATAATGACTCTGGGGCGCCTCTATACTGACTCTGGGGCGCCTCTATAATGACTCTGGGGCGCCTCTATACTGACTCTGGGGCGCCTCTATAATGACTCTGGGGCGCCTCTATACTGACTCTGGGGCGCTGCCATGAAGCAGTAGGCAGTAACAAACCTACATTTTGGTGCAGATCTGACGAAATCGCAGAGCCCGCTGACCACTGGCAGCTTTAGCGCAGCGCCTGCTGCAGATGCTGAGCGGCCCGGCCCAGGTAGAATTGGTACCTGGCCAGCTCGTGATTCGGCGCCAGCTCGGGAAAGGCGCACTTTTTAACTAGCCTGGCGGCCTGGTCTAGCAGGCGGTCCATCAGGTAGGAGCGCAGCAGGCAGTTGGTGAGGGTGGCGCAGCCGCTGCAGCATCTGGGGCCGCACGGTGGCCAGCTGGCCAGCTGAACTGGCCGGTGCGTTGCCATAGCAACTGGGAACAGCTAACAGCCTCAGCTTGGCGATTCGAGTCGAGCAAGTGTAGCAGCAGCAATAGGTGAAGAAACACTTCCGTTTCTGGGAGCAGGCGGTGGGAGGCCTGAGCACTCTGGCCTGTTGGGTGGGGGGGAGGTTTACAGTTGGAAGTGTGGCATACAAGGGTTTAAATCAATAATAAAGAGGACATTGTGCCATAACACTTCTGAACGACTTCTGATAGGGTCAGGTATACCCGTTTCGGTGACACCAGAGCAAGCAACGCACACGTATCACCCCGAAAACAGCCTAATTTTTTAAGCCTGCTTTTCTCCCTACGGGCGGCCTATCCCCCGCTCCCCCAAAGAAAATTTCCCTCCCTAGGGGAGGCCTATCTTCCCCTCCCCTCCCCCCCCCGAAGAAAATTTCCCTCCCTAGGGGAGGCCTATCTTCCCCTCCCCTCCCCCCCCCCGAAGAAAATTTCCCTCCCTAGGGGAGGCCTATCTTCCCCTCCCCTCCCCCCCGAAGAAAATTTCCCTCCTTAAGGGAGGCCTATCTTCCCCTCCCCTCCCCCCCGAAGAAAATTCCCCTCCCTATGGGCGGCCTAATCCCCCCCGAAGAAAATTCCCCTCCCTATGGGCGGCCTAATCCCCCCCGAAGAAAATTCCCCTCCCTAGGGGCGGCCTATCTCCCCGCAAAGAAAATTCCCCTCCCTATAGGCGGCCTAATCTCCCCCCGAAGAAAATTCCCCTCCCTATGGGCGGCCTAATCTCCCCCCACGAAGAAAATTCCCCTCTCTATGGGCGGCCTAATCTCCTCCCCCCCCCGAAGAAAATTCCCCTCCCTAGGGGCGGCCTAATCTCCCCCCCCCGAAGAAAATTCCCCTCCCTAGGGGCGGCTTATCTTCCCCGAAAAAAATTTCTGGCTAAGCACCTGATACGGATACAGTATGTACAAAGGCTCCAGCTCACACCGGGTGTTCAGCGGTCCTGACTGCCTCCATAGTCAGACATGTACACTCTCTGTGCAAGCAAGATTCAAAAGTCACAGCTACGAGTATTGCGTCCGGAAAGTTAAAAAACAACACACTGTATCACCGGAACCGGAACTGGCAGCCGACAGGAAGGCCAGGAAGGCGTCTTTGCTGGGCGACACGCCGGGGAAGTAGGCCTGGGCCAGGCGGAGCAGCACGGCCTCGTTCAGGCGACACCGGAGTGGCACCAGCGAGCTGTCTGGGGGATGCTTGCTACCTGGGGGATGCTTGCTGTCTGGGGGATGCTTGCTGTCTGGGGGATGCTTGCTGTCTGGGGGATGCTTGCTGTCTGGGGGATGCTTGCTATCTGGGGGATGCTTGCTGTCTGAGGGATGCTTGCTGTCTGGGGGATGCTTGCTGTCTGGGGGATGCTTGCTATCTGAGGGATGCTTGCTGTCTGGGGGATGCTTGCTGTCTGGGGATAGTTGCTATCTGGGGGATGCTTGCTGTCTGGGGGATGCTTGCTGTCTGGGGATGCTTGCTGTCTGTGGGATGCTTGCTATCTGGGGGATGCTTGCTGTCTGGGGGATGGTTGCTATCTGGGGGATGCTTGCTATCTGGGGGATGGTTGCTATCTGAGGGATGCTTGCTGTCTGGGGGATTCTTGCTATCTGGGGGATGCTTGCTACCTGGGGGATGCTTGCTGTCTGGGGGATGCTTGCTGTCTGGTGGATGCTTGCTATCTGGGGGATGCTTGCTGTCTGGGGGATTCTTGCTGTCTGGGGGATGCTTGCTGTCTGGGGGATAGTTGCTATCTGGGGATGCTTGCTGTCTGGGGGATGCTTGCTGTCTGGGGGATGCTTGCTGTCTGTGGGATGCTTGCTATCTGGGGGATGCTTGCTATCTGGGGGATGGTTGCTATCTGAGGGATGCTTGCTGTCTGGGGGATTCTTGCTATCTGGGGGATGCTTGCTACCTGGGGGATGCTTGCTGTCTGGGGGATGCTTGCTGTCTGGTGGATGCTTGCTATCTGGGGGATGCTTGCTGTCTGGGGGATTCTTGCTGTCTGGGGGATGCTTGCTGTCTGTGGGATGCTTGCTGTCTGGGGGATTCTTGCTATCTGGGGGATGCTTGCTACCTGGGGGATGCTTGCTACCTGGGGGATGCTTGCTGTCTGGTGGATGCTTGCTATCTGGGGGATGCTTGCTGTCTGGGGGATGCTTGCTGTCTGGGGGATTCTTGCTATCTGGGGGATGCTTGCTACCTGGGGGATGCTTGCTGTCTGGGGGATGCTTGCTGTCTGGGGGATGCTTGCTGTCTGGGGGATGCTTGCTGTCTGGGGGATGCTTGCTGTCTGGGGGATGCTTACTATCTGGGTGATGCTTGCTGTCTGGGGGATGCTTGCTATCTGGGGGATGCTTGCTATCTGAGGGATGCTTGCTGTCTGAGGGATGCTTGCTGTCTGGGGGATGCTTACTATCTGGGGGATGCTTACTATCTGGGGGATGCTTGCTGTCTGGGGGATGCTTACTATCTGGGGGATGCTTGCTATCTGGGGGATGCTTGCTATCTGGGGGATGCTTGCTGTCTGAGGGATGCTTGCTGTCTGGGGGATGCTTGCTGTCTGGTGGATGCTTGCTATCTGAGGGATGCTTGCTGTCTGGGGGATGCTTGCTGTCTGGGGGATGCTTGCTGTCTGGGGGATGCTTACTATCTGGGGGATGCTTGCTGTCTGGGGGATGCTTGCTATCTGGGGGATGCTCGCTATCTGGGGGATGCTTGCTATCTGGGGGATGCTTGCTGTCTGAGGGATGCTTGCTGTCTGGGGGATGCTTGCTGTCTGGGGGATGCTTGCTGTCTGGGGGATGCTTGCTGTCTGGGGGATGCTTGCTGTCTGAGGGATGCTTGCTGTCTGGGGGATGCTTGCTGTCTGGGGGATTCTTGCTATCTGGGGGATGCTTGCTGTCTGGTGGATGCTTGCTATCTGAGGGATGCTTGCTGTCTGGGGGATGCTTGCTGTCTGGGGGATAGTTGCTATCTGGGGGATGCTTGCTGTCTGGGGGATAGTTGCTATCTGGGGGATGCTTGCTGTCTGGGGGATGCTTGCTGTCTGTGGGATGGTTGCTATCTGGGGGATGCTTGCTATCTGGGGGATGCTTGCTGTCTGGGGGATGCTTGCTATCTGGGGATGCTTGCTATCTGGGGGATTCTTGCTGTCTGGGGGATGCTTGCTGTCTGGGGATGCTTGCTGTCTGGGGGATGCTTGCTGTCTGGGGGATCTTACTATCTGGGGGATGCTTGCTGTCTGGGGGATGCTTGCTATCTGGGGGATGCTCGCTATCTGGGGGATGCTTGCTATCTGGGGGATGCTTGCTGTCTGAGGGATGCTTGCTGTCTGGGGGATGCTTGCTGTCTGGGGGATGCTTGCTATCTGAGGGATGCTTGCTGTCTGGGGGATGCTTGCTATCTGAGGGATGCTTGCTGTCTGGGGGATGCTTGCTGTCTGGGGGATAGTTGCTATCTGGGGGATGCTTGCTGTCTGGGGGATGCTTGCTGTCTGGGGGATGCTTGCTGTCTGTGGGATGCTTGCTATCTGGGGGATGCTTGCTATCTGGGGGATGGTTGCTATCTGAGGGATGCTTGCTGTCTGGGGGATGCTTGCTATCTGAGGGATGCTTGCTGTCTGGGGGATGCTTGCTGTCTGGTGGATGCTTGCTATCTGAGGGATGCTTGCTGTCTGGGGGATGCTTGCTGTCTGGGGGATAGTTGCTATCTGGGGGATGCTTGCTGTCTGGGGGATGCTTGCTGTCTGTGGGATGGTTGCTATCTGGGGGATGCTTGCTATCTGGGGGATGCTTGCTGTCTGGGGGATGCTTGCTATCTGGGGGATGCTTGCTATCTGGGGGATGCTTGCTGTCTGGGGGATGCTTGCTGTCTGGTGGATGCTTGCTATCTGAGGGATGCTTGCTGTCTGGGGGATGCTTGCTGTCTGGGGGATGCTTGCTGTCTGGGGGATGCTTACTATCTGGGGGATGCTTGCTGTCTGGGGGATGCTTGCTATCTGGGGGATGCTCGCTATCTGGGGGATGCTTGCTATCTGGGGGATGCTTGCTGTCTGAGGGATGCTTGCTGTCTGGGGGATGCTTGCTGTCTGGGGGATGCTTGCTGTCTGGGGGATGCTTGCTATCTGAGGGATGCTTGCTGTCTGAGGGATGCTTGCTATCTGGGGGATGCTTGCTGTCTGGGGGATGCTTGCTGTCTGGGGGATGCTTGCTATCTGAGGGATGCTTGCTGTCTGGGGGATGCTTGCTGTCTGGTGGATGCTTGCTATCTGAGGGATGCTTGCTGTCTGGGGGATGCTTGCTGTCTGGGGGATGCTTGCTATCTGGGGGATGCTTGCTACCTGGGGGATGCTTGCTATCTGGGGGATGCTTGCTGTCTGGGGGATGCTTGCTGTCTGGGGGATGCTTGCTATCTGGGGGATGCTTGCTGTCTGGGGGATGCTTGCTGTCTGGTGGATGCTTGCTATCTGAGGGATGCTTGCTGCCTGGGGGATGCTTGCTGTCTGGGGGATGGTTGCTATCTGGGGGATGCTTGCTATCTGGGGGATGCTTGCTGTCTGGGGGATGCTTGCTGTCTGGGGGATGCTTGCTGTCTGGGGGATGCTTGCTGTCTGGGGATGCTTGCTGTCTGGGGGATGCTTGCTGTCTGGGGGATGCTTGCTGTCTGGGGGATGCTTGCTGTCTGGGGGATGCTTGCTGTCTGGGGGATGCTTGCTATCTGGGGGATGGTTGCTATCTAGGGGATGCTTGCTGTCTGGGGGATGCTTACTATCTGGGGGATGCTTGCTATCTGGGGGGCACTAGAAGGGGGCACTAGATTGCTAGTCAATACATTAATAACATAGATAGTTACCAATCAATCAAACGAACCTGATTGACAGATTTCACAAGTCCATCAGAGTACGGATCGCAGCCGCAAATTGTATAAAACGAGAAGAGAGTGTAGCCAGCGAATAGAACAGAATAAAAAGCAGGGCCACACCAGGTACGTTAATTAGAATCGACCTTCAATGAGTTGAACAACTTATCTGAATTTTGTGCTCAATTAATTGGCCTTCTCTCGCGCGGAATTCTGTTTGGTACGATTAGAGAAAAAGAGAGGGATAGGAGAGAGGGGGCGAAGAGGGATAGAGAAAGAGGGGCGGAGATGGATAAGAGAGAGGGACTTAGAGGGATAGAGGGAGAAAAGTACGGAGAGGGATAAGAGAGGGACATGAGTAGTGACTGCCGAAATAGAATATCTCTGCCGGCGAACCTGGAAATATGACGCACTTTTATGCAGCTACTGTCAGTAGTGTGAGTTTAAGGCACAAATTAATTTTTGTCATAGCTAAATCTAAACTGAATCTCAACTGAATCTCAACTGAATCTCAACTGAATCTCAACTGAATCTCAACTGAATCTCAACCGAATCTCAACTGAATCTCAACCGAATCTCAACTGAATCTCAACTGAATCTCGACTGAATTCCAAACTGAATCTCAACTAAATATCAACTGAATCTCAACCAAATCTCAACTGGGTTCAACTGAATCTCAAATGAATCTCCAAGGTATGCAAGCCGTGGCTCAACTAAATTGGAACTATTTTGAAAGTCGATACCATAAAGTTCATGCGTTTTTCACCTGCAAACTGATTAGAATAAGCAGCTCAATGCCGGGAACCCAATACGATCTCTCAGTCAGTTTGCGGACTGCGTCACCGATAGCAAAATTCGAGTTGATTCGAATTCAAGCACTAAGCGTGTTTATATGCAGCTGTTCTACCTGTCTGTGAATCTCTTGACCGATTATGCAAATTGGCTGCTTGTTGAGTGACTTCTTTAAGCTGGAGAGGTGTCACCTTGGATCATCAGTTTCCATTAGTAATGAGTTGCTATACTGTCTTTTGACTAGTTTGAAAATTGACTCAATTTAAACAATTGAAATACGTTAGATTCAGTTGAGATTCAGTTGAGATTCAGTTAAGATTCAGCTGGGATTCAATTAAGATTCAGTTCAGATTCAGTTGAGATTTAGTTAAGATTCAGCTATGATTCAGTTGAGATTCAGCTGAGATTCATTTGAGATTCAGCTGAGATTCAATTAAGATTCAGTTGAGATTCGGTTGAGATTCAGCTGAGATTCAGTTGAGATTCAGCTGAGATTCAATTAAGATTCAGCTGAGATTCAGTTGAGATTCAGTTAAGATTCAGTTGAGATTCAGTTGAGATTCAGCTGAGGTTCAGTTAAGATTCAGTTGAGATTCAGTTAAGATTCAGTTGAGATTCAGTTAAGATTCAGTTGAGATTCAGTTGAGATTCAGCTAAGATTCAGCTGACATCCACGTACATCAAAAGCAAGCTGTCAGTCTTGTAATCATTACATGACACAAACGTACTACCTAGCAGAGAAATGGCGGACCAATTAAGGACACAAGAATTGAGATGGCCACCGGTAGCAACTGCAGATTTCGGTTGCCAAGCAGGTACTCTCTGGTAGTTTGTTGCCGGCCGCCAGTGCACGAGGTGTACACCCCAATAGCAACAGATGACAGACAGATCAAGGCGATAAGGACGTAGTCTATGGGGTGCATGACGGCGGGATGGAGGAAATTTTTGGAAAATGTTGCTGTGTCGAATAAGAACCGATCGATTTGTTCAAATATAGAATAGAGTTCTTTCTGTATTGCGAGTGCGCGTGGTTATGCTCGTAGTATTAGGCTCGTAGTAGGTACGCTCTGATTGGCTCCATGAGAGTAGTGCAGGACCAAAACTCTATCAAAACAATCTCTCTCTCCCTCTGCAATCTTAGCAATCTCTCAACAATCTCTCCTCAACAATCTGCTCAGCAATCTCTCAACAATCTCTCAACAATCTCTCAGCAATCTCTTAGCAATCTCTAAAACAATCACTATCACATTCTCTCAACAATCTCTCAGAAATCTCTCTGCAATCTCTCAAGAAATCTCTCTAGAAATCTCTCAGCAATCTCTCAACAACAATCTCTCAGCAATCTCTCAGCAGTCTCCCAACAATATCTCTGGGTCTGTGAGGCTTCTATATTTTTTCATGACACGCATTATAGATGTAGCTATCAATTTGTTTTCAAACTGTCTGTTTTTCATTATTTATATCGTAGTTCAATCGATCTGGGACAACCTACTTATTAATTAATGGAATGGTTTTCTTGTCTGTTTATCAAAATAAATGGTTCAGAAAGTCGTCGGTTTGTATTTTTAGGCAGAGCTGAAAGTTTAAAAAAATATATTTAGGAGTATTACCCACCTCAGTATGTCTTGTTAAACTGAAAAAGTTAGCGTTTGTTTTTCTGTTAAGTTTAATGAATTTAAAAAATATTTTTCAAAGAAACTCGACAAAATTTAATTAAAGTTAGATCAGAACCAATAATAATACTCATTCATTCATTCGAGTGCTTGTACGAGTGTCTGAAGAAATTGACTTAGTTATTTATATGTTATTATTGTCAGTCTTAGTGTTATCGAGATTTTTGTGGTAGTTTGATTATCAGAAGCTGGCCCTATGCTTTGGTTATAAATATAAAATATATATCATATTCAAGTTAAAATAAAGTGAATCGCCTTACCTTAGGCTTAGCTCAAAGCCTCATTTTTTATTTTTAGATTCAGTTGGATCTAGGCCTAGTAGAGTCATTAAGTTTAAAAATTCATATACTACTGTAAATTCACAACTGAAACAAATCATCAGTCAATTCAAAAATGACAATGAAAGCCTTTGGATTTATTATATAATTATAAGTATTGGTATGTTAAATTGATAAAACAGTTGGCGTAATTATATATAACTAATAAGATGTCTACAGCAAATGAGTCTGTAAAATGGCAGGACTTATTAGAAAAAGAGTTTGACAAATCCTTTGCTGATCTAGAGCTTCTATTGCATAAAAATCTATCATCTAACAAAGAGTTATATACAAATATAACAAACTATCTAAATACAATCTGTAGCACATTTTCTCAATTGAACCAGCGTGCCTTAACAATTTTCTATAATAATGCAAAGCTTGAAGTAAGTTGCCTTGCTTTTAAATTAATTTTTTTATTATCGTATATTTAAACTATATAGTGTAGGTCAATGCCACTAGGCCTAGGCTTATAGCATTATATAATATATATTTAGGCCTATGTTATAAATAGTTGCCTAAATATTTTTAATATTAAGATTTACTAAAATGCTTATTTACTACACATTTTAGCATCTTAACAATAGACAAGTAGGCTTTATTGTTGCTTTTATACTATAGTTCAGATTGTATATTAGTGCATACCAAGTTTAATACTGGAATAAATGATGAGACCTCGTTTGTATGCCAGGTTTGTATGAAATGCCAATATAAAAAATTGTCATTTGACACAATGAATTTAATGTTATATATGCTAGTATATATCTTGATATAGGCCTATGCTCATACATGCGCAACTGCTGGCCGACCTAGCCGATCTGGCCACCGTAAATCGTGGCTGACCAGGGGTAAGTCGCAAAATTGAGTCAACCAAAAACAGAAAAACACAAGAACCAAGAAAGGCAAGAGGAAAGCAAAAGAAAGTTCAGTTCAGGGAAAATGGTGAAGCAAAAGAAAAACAATTCGCAAAAGAAGCAAACTAAGTTGTAAAAATAATCAGGTAAGTCGCAAAAAGGATCAGGTAAGTCGCAACAGGAATCAGGTAAGTCGCAACAGGAATCAGGTAAGTCGCAAAAGAAGCAAACTAAGTCGCAAAAAGGATCAGGTAAGTCGCAAAAGAAGCAAACTAAGTCGCAAAAAGGATCAGGTAAGTCGCAAAAAGGATTAGGTAAGTCGCAAAAGAATTAGGTAAGTCGCAAAAAGGATCAGGTAAGTCGCAAAAGGGTTAGGTAAGTCGCAAAAGGATTAGGTAAGTCGCAAAAGAATTAGGTAAGTCGCAAAAAGGATCAGGTAAGTCGCAAAAAGGATCAGGTAAGTCGCAAAAGGATTAGGTAAGTCGCAAAAGAAGCAACTAAGTCGCAATAAGAGGGAAGTAAGTCACAATCAGAGGCAATCAGGGGGTAGTAGGTGCAAGTGTGGCAAGAGAGCAAAAACAGAATAGAAGCCTTCAACCACAGACAAGATCTTTGAAATCAGAAGCCCGCGTCAACAGTTTCCCATTGATTTCTTAAACTCTGGAGCAGGGGTTGGCAAACTCTGGCTCGCGAAGCCCCTCTATCTGGCCCTCGCCCCTCGGGTTCTTTGAAACTTCCTAACTACGAGTAGCAAGGTTGGTGTCTCTTCAACTCTCATCTCTCTCTTCTTCTCTACCTTGCCTCCCCTCTTCTCTCTCTCCCCCTTTTCCCTCTTCTCTCTCCTCTCATTTTTACTCTCCTCTCTTCTCCCCCTTTCTCTCTACCCTTTCTCCTCAATGCCCTCTTCTCTCTTATCTTCAGCAAAAATATGTGCGTATTTTCTTACTTCAAAGTAGAGGGAATAGAAGATTAGAGATAAGCAAACAGAGGAGAGGCGAGCGATGCGATGGGAGAAAAGATAGAAGAGGAGAGAAAAGCTGAGGGAGGAAAAAGAGATGAGAGAGAAGAGGAGATGAGAGGAAAGAGGAAAGAAAAGATGATGGATGAGATCAGAAGAGAGGAAAGAGGAAAGAGGAGAGAGTAGATGAGAGAAGAGAGGATAAAGAGGAGATGAGAGGAGAGTGAAGAGAGGAGAGATGAGAGAGTAGAAAAGAGAGGAGAGATAAGATGAGAGAGTAGAGTGGAGAGAGACGAGAGGGAAGATAAGATAAGAGAGTAGAGTGGAATGGAGAGAGACGAGAGGAGAGATAAGAATGTAGAGAGGAGACAGAAGAGATAGGAGAGGAGAGGAAAGAGAGGAGAGAGGAGAGGTAAGAGAGAAGGGATAAGGGATGAGAGAGAAAAGAAAAAGAGGATGAGAAGATTGAGGAATGGAGAGAATTTGCAAAGGCCTCAAATCTTAGTTTAACATGCATTACTCCCATCTTTGCCTTTTTCCTAACTGTTAACAAGTTTTTGTTTGAGCATGACTTCAAATGTAGAATCTATGCAAAACTAGTTCCGGGAATTAGAATTCAGTGGTTTAAAAATCTGTGGGTTTTCATAGCTTGTATCTCTACTGGATTCGTATTCTGCATCTGATGAGCCATCTGAATCAGGGCTCTCATCTTCCATGCCAAATCGTCTAGCAAATCGTTCTTGAGCTATAGGTCACACTGTATTCACTTCAATTACTTCTGGACATTCATGAATCATGACTTTTGTAGTATGCTCACTACACTGTACTGACAATTTACCAATTGCTTCATGCCGCCACTAGATGACATACTGATTAGCTGTTATAAAAACGCGGAATCTGCACGCAGCACTAATTAGCTGGCGAGGCATTTAGCTTTAAAAATATGGTCATAGTTACTCCTGCCGTTTACCTAAAGTTTTTGCTTGGCTCTTTCATAGGTAAGTCGCATTTTTTATCGAAAACTAAGTCGCACGGCCAGCGTAATTTCAGAAGTTGCGCATGTATGCCTATGCTGAAAAATGGTAAGACCTTTGTTATATGCCAGCCTTCTAAACTATGGCTTTTATAAATATATCTCATATAAGTCACTCTTAAAGATATGATAGCTATGTTTATAATGCAAAAACTTATAGAAATGGCAACTGTCTTTAATAGTGCCTAGGTTTATACTTATAGACATGCCTACTATTTATATAATTAGAGTCTATAAACATGGCAGCTATGTCTTTAATATAAAATGCATATTATATTAGTGATGTATTGTCTGTGTCAATAAAGTCTATATAGTGCCAATGGCCATGTTAATATTAAATGGGTTTATACATAGACTTAAAGATATAGAAGGTGGCTATGTTCCTAATATAAAATTCGTTTGGCATTAAAGTCAATGGCTATCTCCTTATTGCCAAAATTTAAAGCCATGGTATACTATACGCAGTATAATACTCAACCATGGGGATACAATTACCTTCCTTTTAGGTAGAGACAAAAAAAAGGCAAATGGTATCTAATCCAATTTTTGCCAAAATAGAAAGCCATCAATTTGCCCTTCCTTCCTTTGCCTTCGTTGACTTTCTAGAATCTATCCCCTCAATAAACTTCTAGTTATGCTATTGAAAATAAATAAAATGGCTAGTTAAGAAATGTCTATTCAATGTTTTTTTATACTTGTAATACCTTTTATATTCAATTTATCTTTTCTTATATCTAAAGCTAAGTGGGTAGACTGTTAGGTTTGATGCATATCTTCTCCTAGACAGCTGGCAACTCAAATATAAATGAAAGTTAATTTATATTAACTTAGTTATAACTGAAGAAGTTAAAGGTTCTTTTCATAGGCTCTGAAATTTGCAACATTCATTTATTTACTTATTGCTTTACCCTTTACCAATGAAATCAAAGGCTTTCAATAGTCCTTTAAATCACAGTAAGTAAGTGGCCAATATTAGCAACCAGATGCAACATATATATATATACCCTATAGATATGAAGCGCAGTCTGGACCTAGGCATTATTAGAGACAAGGTATATTTATATCTCTACAAACTTTATCAACAACTTTATTAACAACTTACCTTGTGTATATCCAAATCAATGGCAGAAATCTAAGCTAAAGAATACTATAGTAAATATGGTAAAATGGGTATCTATAATGGCTATATTGGTATATATAAAAGCTAACAACTGCTCTTATGCCTTTGACAATGACAATATAATGTAGTCTTTAAATCTATCAAAATACTTATCTCTATCCTACCCTTTATATTTCTAAACCTCTGACCTATAGAAGCTTTTAATCTATAAACTCTATGTTTAAAATTAACTATTGAAATGTTTTAAAATCCACAAAATCCCAAAATGCTCCAGAATATTATTAATTATAGAAATATGGAACTGAAATTACCTAATGTAAGGCTGTTCAGTCCAATGACTGGGATGGGGGGTTGCCAAACAGCCCTCAATTACCCCAGCTAATTTTGGCACCCAATTTTACAGCTGGGTGAACTGAAGCAATGTAGAGTTAAGTGTCTTGCTCAAGGACACAAATTGTTCCAGTGGGATTTTAAGAATCAAAACCCTGACCTTACAGTTGTAAGACTGGCTACAACCCTCTATCACAAAACACTGAGCTTATAAGAAGGCTCTAAATTGTCTGTAAAGTTATACAATAAATAGGTAACATGCATTTACTATAATATTAACTAAAATGTACTTTCAATAAAAGTAACCACGCACCAGCCTCTAAATAAAAAGTAAAACTTGATGAATCAGTCTGCCATAATGGTATTGTAAAAAAGACAACATTTTTTTAGGCTCAGCTGGTATCCATGCGCACAGACCTGGCCTCTGCTCAGGCCGCAGCTGCAAGCTCTGCTGGTGCAGCATCAGCCAAAGCTTCATCATCACTAGCAGATGTTGATGCCCAGCCTCCGCAGCCCGCATCCTCAGACTCTGCCAAGTCTGAGATTCTGAAATTCGAACGGGATATTGTTGTGAATGAGAATGCCGAGCTCAGACGGTACTGCCTGGCTCTGCAGACTGAGCTGTATGCTGCCCGCCTGACTGCCAAATACCTCAATAAGGAGCTGGCAGGTCGTGTGCAACAGATGCAGCTGCTGACTGCCAGCAGCAATGGGACTGGTCTGGGTGAGTGCCAGCCTTACTGGGCCAGCCTCCCAGATCCTCAGTTGCTGGGCCAGCCTGCCAGATCTTCAGTTGCTGGGCCAGCCTCCCAGATCCTCAGTAGCTGGACCAGCCTGCCAGATCTTCAGTTGCTGGGCCAGCCTCCCAGATCCTCAGTTGCTGGGCCAGCCTCCCAGATCCCCAGTTGCTGGGCCAGCCTCCCAGATCCTCAGTTGCTGGGCCAGCCTCCCAGATCCTCGGTTGCTGGGCCACCCTTCCAGATCCCCAGTTGCTGGGCCAGCCTCCCAGATCCTCAGTTGCTGGGCCAGCCTCCCAGATCCTCGGTTGCTGGGCCAGCCTCCCAGATCCTCAGTTGCTGGGCCAGCCTCCCAGATTCTCAGTTGCTGGGCCACCCTTCCAGATCCCCAGTTGCTGGGCCAGCCTCCCAGATCCTCAGTTGCTGGGCCAGCCTCCCAGATCCTCGGTTGCTGGGCCAGCCTCCCAGATCCTCGGTTGCTGGGCCAGCCTCCCAGATCCTCGGTTGCTGGGCCAGCCTCCCAGATCCTCATCAGTTGCTGGGCCAGCCTCCCAGATCCTCGGTTGCTGAGCCAGCCTCCCAGATTCCCAGTTGCTGGGCCAGCCTCCCAGATCCTCGGTTGCTGGGCCAGCCTCCCAGATCCTCAGTTGCTGGGCCAGCCTCCCAGATCTTCAGTTGCTGTGCCAGACTCCCAGATCCTCAGTTGCTGGGCCAGCCTCCCAGATCCTCGGTTGCTGGGCCAGCCTCCCAGATCCTCAGTTGCTGGGCCAGCCTCCCAGATTCTCAGTTGCTGGGCCACCCTTCCAGATCCCCAGTTGCTGGGCCAGCCTCCCAGATCCTCAGTTGCTGGGCCAGCCTCCCAGATTCTCAGTTGCTGGGCCACCCTTCCAGATCCCCAGTTGCTGGGCCAGCCTCCCAGATCCTCAGTTGCTGGGCCAGCCTCCCAGATCCTCGGTTGCTGGGCCAGCCTCCCAGATCCTCATCAGTTGCTGGGCCAGCAGCCTCCCAGATTCCCAGTTGCTGGGCCAGCCTCCCAGATCCTCATCAGTTGCTGGGCCAGCAGCCTCCCAGATCCTCATCAGTTGCTGGGCCAGCAGCCTCCCAGATTCCCAGTTGCTGGTCCAGCCTCCCAGATCCTCAGTTGCTGGTCCAGCCTCCCAGAGTGTCCGTTGCTGAGCCAGCCAGCCTCCCAGATCATCATTGTCTGGGCCAGCCTTTAAAACGCATCATCAACTCAAATCAATCCATTTCAACTTTTCATTTTTACATTTCAGACGGTGTCAGCGGTGCTGGCAGCGGAGGCAGCGGCGGCGGCCGTCACCCGATGGGCCCTGGCGAGCGCAGGCGGCTGTGGTCGCAGCTGGAAGCTGAGATCCGACTGCACAGGTGCAAAACTTTGCTTCGAGCGAGTCGCGGTCGTTCCGTTGCCAGGTCGGTGAAATCTGCGATTGTCGATTGTAAAGACTGATTCGCCTGACCTTGAGCACAGGCTATTATTAATCTTCCCCGATTCCCCTTAAGAATCTCTCCCTATTCCTTTAAGAATCTCTTCCAATTTCCCTTGAGAATCTCCTGCCAAATTCCCTGGAGAATCTCCTAAATTCCCCTTTGAGAATCACCAAATTCCCCTTGAGAATCTCCTGCCAATTCCCTTGGAGAATCTCCCTAATTCCCCTTGAATCTGCTGCCAATTCCCTTGGAGAATCTCCCAAATTCCCTTTGAAAATCTCCTGCCAATTCCCTTGGAGAATCTCCCAAATTCCTTTTAAGAATCTCCCCACCATTCTCTTGAAAATCTCCCCTAATTCCCTTAATAATCTCCCCTGGATTCCCCTTAAGAATCTCCCCATTCCCTTTGAGTATCTCCCCCTCTCAATTCCCCTCCAGAATCTCCCCCAATTCCTCTTGAGAATCTACCCCAATCCCCTTTGATAATCCTTCCCAATTATCCTTGATTATCTCCCCCAATTCCCTTTGAGAAACTCCCCCAATTTCCCTTGATTATCTCCCCCAATTCCCTTTGAGAAACTCCCCCAATTCCCGTTGAGTATCTCCTCCAATACGTCTCCCCCAATACGTATAGAGAATCTGCCACAACCCCTTGAGAATCTGCCATAATTCTCCTAAAAAATGCTTCTCGCTACTTTTAGTAGACAAAACTCAACAAAATGCATTTTAGGTTCCTACCAAACAACGGCTTGGCCCCGGGTCAGGAGGAATCGCTGACCGACTGTTCACCGCGTCAAGTCAGCGTCAGCAAGGATCCCGGTGAAGGCCTTGGCGTGTCCATTGTTGGAGGCCGCGAGCACGGGGCCCCAATTCTCATTTCCGAGCTGCATCCGGGTCTGCCAGCTGCTCGATGCGGTCTGATTCGTGTTGGCGATGCCATTCTGTCTGTTGACGGAGTGTCGCTCAGAGAGGCTCGACATCACGATGCTGTACAAGTGCTGAGTCATCTTCGAGAGTCCACTGTGGAACTCACTCTGGTCTTTGTTGCCGATGTTGACCAGCCAGGGAGTGCTGATGATGACGAAGTGACTGATGAAGATGAGGACGACCGGTTTGTGGATCTGGCCACTGGATACAGGTGGGTTGTGTCTGTGGGATACAGGTGGGTTGTGTCTGTGGGATACAGGTGGGTTGTGTCTGTGGGATACAGGTGGGTTGTGTCTGGGATACAGGTAGGTTGTGTCTGTGGGATACAGGTGGGTTGTGTCTGTGGGATACAAGTGGGTTGTGTCTGTGGGATACAGGTGGGTTGTGTCTGTGGGATACAGGTGGGTTGTGTCTGTGGGATACAAGTGGGTTGTGTCTGTGGGATACAGGTGGGTTGTGTCTGTGGGATACAGGTGGGTTGTGTCTGTGGGATACAGGTGGGTTGTGTCTGTGGGATACAGGTGGGTTGTGTCTGGGATACAGGTAGGTTGTGTCTGTGGGATACAGGTGGGTTGTGTCTGGGATACAGGTGGGTTGTGTCTGTGAGATACAAGTGGGTTGTGTCTGTTTGATACAGGTGGATTGTGTCTGTGGGATACAAGTGGGTTGTGTCTGTGGGATACAGGTGGGTTGTGTCTGTGGGATACAGGTGGATTGTGTCTGTGGGATACAGGTGGGTTGTGTCTGTGGGATACAGGTGGATTGTGTCTGTGGGATACAGGTGGGTTGTGTCTGTGAGATACAGGTGGGTTGTGTCTGAGGGATACAGGTGGGTTGTGTCTGTGGGATACAGGTGAGTTGTGTCTGTGGGATACAGGTGGGTTGTGTCTGTGAGATACAAGTGGGTTGTGTCTGTTTGATACAGGTGGATTGTGTCTGTGGGATACAGGTGGGTTGTGTCTGTGGGATACAAGTGGGTTGTGTCTGTGGGATACAGGTGGGTTGTGTCTGTGGGATACAGGTGGATTGTGTCTGTGGGATACAGGTGGGTTGTGTCTGTGGGATACAGGTGGATTGTGTCTGTGGGATACAGGTGGGTTGTCTGTGGGATACAGGTGGATTGTGTCTGTGGGATACAGGTGGGTTGTGTCTGTGGGATACAGGTGGGTTGTGTCTGTGGTATGCAGGTGGGTTGTGTCTGAGATGCAGGTGGGTTGTGTCTGTGGGATACAGGTGGGTTGTGTCTGTGGTATGCAGGTGGGTTGTGTCTGAGATGCAGGTGGGTTGTGTCTGTGGGATACAGGTGGGTTGTGTCTGTGGTATGCAGGTGGGTTGTGTCTAAGATGCAGGTGGGTTGTGTCTGTGGTATGCAGGTGGGTTGTGTCTAAGATGCAGGTGGGTTGTGTCTGTGGGATACAGGTGGGTTGTGTCTGTGGTATGCAGGTGGGTTGTGTCCGATGCACACTAGTTATTGCTTAACTTAATTACCCTCCAGGTTCCGCATGTACGATGATGAAATGACAACTTGTCATGGAAATCAGTTACGAAAGAAGTTGAAGAACAAAACTGAAGTCAAACTCCAGCCAAGGTAATTTTTTTACCATTGCAAAAACGTTTTTTTATAATCATTTTGTCTATGCCAGGCTGTTTTTTTAAGTTTCACTGTGGTAAAAAAATAATCGCAAAATAACAATTCTTTTTTTTCTATTTTCAGCTGTAGCACTCAAGAAGGTAAAGTCTCAGCACAGGCTGGTTGTGCTAATAGTGCCAACGATGACAGGTACTTCTCTGCACCAGACAGTCTGGACAAATTGGGCTGAGAATGATCTGTCGCAATCCTTCTAGCTGAAAATAATTGAAAATCTTGAAGACATCTGGCTTTGCTTTGTTCAACGGGTCCATTCGTGCCATTTGATACTTTGCCTGGGTCATATATGTATATTATTTTTGTTTTAATGAATTGTTTTCTATTATCAATTACCGTAAGAATCTATTCATAAGTAGTTAACATCTATCAAATAGATTTTTATCTGATTGTTTTATAATTGATTACAAAATGAACTTACTGGATTACAAGCTAAATATATTTGATATATTTAAAACAAAGCATTGTACGGGCGTGCATGTAGTAATATCATAATGTATGTCATGTCATATTTTGCAACGGGAAAAAGCTTACATTAGTGCAAAGCAAAAGTGTCACAATTTATATAAGCAATTCCATGTGTTTTTTAATTTCAGTAATTTTCTGATAAATTTTGTATCTGTGATTTTTCTATTTTCATTTCATTTAATTTCTTGTTTTAATCAGCACTATCACCCGATTCGAATTCACAAATTCATAAATTCACAACTTATTCAGCATTTTGTCTTTCTATCTGTGTCGGAGCAACTCCTGAAACACTCCTGAATATCATTATATGCAGAACCATAATTGGCATTCATAGTTTTAATCCATGCCTTTTATTTTACAGTGGTCGTGTCGCATATAAATGTGACCTACTTCGACCAGCAAAAACTATATTTTGTTAATTTCAGCTTTATTTACCATTTTCCATTCCTGTAGTAGGTATAGATGGTCACAACGAATAATTTATACGGTTTTATAAAACTGTCAACTACTGTGAGGTGATTAATTGGTATTAATGAAATATATACTCAGTAAAGTGGTGTTTGCTAACTTATCAAAACTATTGTTCTTTTTTTATTTAAACTTTTCTTAGTTTCAATCGTTAAGATTTCTAGGAAAATATTGTAGGAAAGATCTTTGAACGTCACGTCATTCGGGTGGTTCTGATTTGATGAAGGCCGCAGTCAATGATCATGGCAGAGACCTTCAAGTGCTCAGCAGTTTCACTAGTCGTGAAATTTGGCTGAGTTTTTTTATGAGCAGTTTCAGCTGCTGAAGATCGAGCTCAGGGGGGAGACTAGAGCGCCTTTTGTTTTTCATTGATTCGTCACCCTTCTTCAATAATTGGGCAAACCACCGGGAATGGTATAGCTTTCGATGCACCTCCGCTGCCGTGTCTTCTCTGGGTCTGGGTCATTCCGTTGCTGAGTTCTAGCTCATTATTAAGTGACGAGGTCCAATAAAGTGTACTGCGATTTCGACCTGAATACTACCCGAGAAAAAACTTTGTCTATGGCCGCAAAGATTTATTCTTACAGTCAGTTTCAAGCTGAGACGCATTTTTATGCAAAATATTTATCCATTGAGGACGATCACCGTCGCCAACTTCCCAGGCAGCTCATCGATGGCCTAGCAGTAGACAGCGAGAAGGTCATGTGAAGCACTAAATGTTGCTCTTTAAGCTGAAAAGCTATACGCAAACGATCACTATCCCAAGCAGATGACCCTTGTAGAATCTTTTAACTAATAAGTCTCAGTGACTTATATAGGCTAGCTACGCTTCATAGACGTGAAGAATCGAATGTCTTAAAGGGTGCTTGACCTTTTTGATCGTATAAAAATTCATGTCTCAACAACCGCAGAAATCAGCTGGTTCCGCTTTGCTGCGAAAAGCCCTAACAGCTTTTAGTAGCGCCAACAGCAAAGAAGCCAGTTGTCAGGATGACGGATGGAGCGACGCTGAGGACACGGAGGCGTCAAAGTCTAGCGTAAAGAAATCTTCCGCTAACACAACTGCTATTAGAAGCAGCAACATCGGAGTCGCTCGCAGGCGCAGGGCAGAGAAACGACGCGAACTGGCTAAGCGAGAGCTGACCCTGCGAAAGAAGCTGGTCAAGTCTCGAACCGATCGGCTTGTTGAGTCAGCCGCCGCTGCAGAGGCCAACTCAGCCGAAAAACAATCGGCTAAACTTCGATTGAAAAAATATCGCACTTTGCTTCAACAAGCTACAGTGGAATTGGAGCGCGAACTCGCGACCTACAAGTCGGCCGGTCTAATTAAAGGTGGCCGAGGTAATAAAGCGATCGATAAACAAGCCGAAGCGTCTCAGGCTAAAGATAAGCGACAACAGAAACAGCTGGCTCTGGCTAGAGAGCTCGACTTTAAGCGGTTCAATCAGAGTCTCAGAGAAATCCTTGTGTCCACTACTGGTTCCGCTAAGTAACACTGGTCTTTGTTTGGCAATTGACAGTAAAGCTTTGATAACTGCGATCGAGTAATGATTGAAATAAAACGGCATTTTTTCCTATTTTTAACTTGCAGATTTTGACTCGGTTGTTTTATTGCTATTTTTTGGGGTTGTAGCCTAGTGGTTGGAGCGTCCGATTCTCGACTTGAAGGTTGGGGGTTCGATTCCCTATCCCACTGGAACAATTTGTATCCTTGAGCAAGATTACTTAACTCTGCATTGCTTCGGTTCAATCAGCTGTAAAATGGGTGCCAGCATTAGCTGAGGTAATTGAGGGTGTGTGGCGACCCCCAGTCCTTGGACTGAACAGCCGTACGCAGCCTTCAGATGCGCCGCGCAATAGCTGCGGCTGAGCTTGCGCTCTTATTTCAAGTGCATTTGCATTAATTTCGGGCTATATTGAAATCTCGGCTGGGGTCTGTTCGTGCAATTAACGCCCTTAAGGGCCAGGCACCAAGGCTACCGATAAATAAAGTTATAGGGCGGCTGTACTTGCTGTGTGTGCCTGCTCAGGTGAGTCGGCGGAATGGGCAGTAATGAGCCTTGAAAATACTTTAATTCATGATCTTTCCGATATGCCACCAATTATCGAAAGCGGCTCTGCAGGTCGCATTGGAAACTCTTGTAAATCAATCAAGTGTCTTATATTCTACCTAGCCTGTCCTGTCCAGCTTCTATGTGGCTTCATTATAGCCGGATGCCAGTTGCTAATTCACAGTTTAGGAGGCGGCTCCTCTGACGACAGTCTGGTAGCTGTTGGCTTGGTCACAGGACTGCTGCTTGTTGTTGCCAGCTTGGTTGCCATGGTGAACTTGTCAAGAAGAAAACTCCATATAGCAAGTACTGCTGTTAAAGTACCGCCTTGTCTAGTTGCTAGCCTGTTGCTAGGGTTGGCCTGCCCTCCGGGTTGCTTAGCAACCGGGATCATCCTGCTGCGTCACAGTTTGGCTTCATCAGTCAGCCAGGAAGCTGCGTGCGGTGACCCACCCCTGCTAAATGAGATCGCTTCCGGTGCTAACTATACTACTCAGTCTAGCCGCATCGCCAGTAGTAGTAGCATTGAAGCGCCGCTAATCTGGTCTCGAGCTTGTCTGCTAGCCTCTCTATCCGTTGCCATGGTAACTGCTTGTTTGTTAACTGTCGCTCTGGCGATGGAAATTCGTAGATTCCGTCGGATGAGGCATCGAATGGAGCGAACTCTGCTGCACCGAATGGACTCAGACGGGCACAGATGCGATGATGGGGCTGTGGCATGATGCTGGGGAATTGAATTTTTTGTATCTCCCATCTTCTCTGGCTAATCTCAGGTTCTGTGCGTTTTCATAGATAGGTTTCTATCAATTCGATGTTCATTCACGTGTAAATTTAGCATAGTTAGATTTCGGGGCTGGCTCTCATGCTGCTTCAAGTTTTGTGTATAAAAATGTCAATAATCTTGCAAATAATATTTTTAAAAAGTATTTTTAACCTCTAGCGATAAAATTTCAATAGATAGCTATTAGCGTTCATATTGCTCACTTAAGTCCCTATCGGATCCCGATTCCCCTCATGATACTCCCCGAAATTCCCTATCGGATCCCGATTCCCCTCATGATACTCCCCGAAATTCCCTATCGGATCCTGATTCCCCATGTGGGGTTCATGATCTGCCCGAAATTCCCTATCGGATCCTGATTCCCCCATGTGGGAATCATGATCTGCCCAAAATTCCCTATCAGATCCTGATTCCCCCATGTGGGGTTGTGGATGTGGGGTTCATGATCTGCCCGAAATTCCCTATCAGATCCTGATTCCCCATGTCGGGTTGTGGATGTGGGGTTCATGATCTGCCCGAAATTCCCTATCAGATCCTGATTCCCCCTTGTTGGGGTTGTGGATGTGGGGTTCATGATCTTCCCGAAATTCCCTATCAGATCCTGATTCCCCCATGTGGGGTTGTGGATGTGGGGTTCATGATCTGCCCGAAATTCCCTATCGGATCCTGATTCCCCCATGTGGGGTTGTGGATGTGGGGTTCATGATCTGCCCGAAATTCCCTATTAGATCCTGATTCCCCTCATGATACTCCCCGAAATTCCCTATCGGATCCCGATTCCCCTCATGATACTCCCCGAAATTCCCTATCGGATCCTGATTCCCCTCATGATACTCCCCGAAATTCCCTATCGGATCCTGATTCCCCTCATGATACTCCCCGAAATTCCCTATCGGATCCTGATTCCCCTCATGATACTCCCCGAAATTCCCTATCGGATCCTGATTCCCCCATGTGGGAATCATGATCTGCCCAAAATTCCCTATCAGATCCTGATTCCCCCATGTGGGGTTGTGGATGTGGGGTTCATGATCTGCCCGAAATTCCCTATCGGATCCTGATTCCCCCATGTGGGGTTGTGGATGTGGGGTTCATGATCTGCCCGAAATTCCCTATCGGATCCTGATTCCCCCATGTGGGGTTGTGGATGTGGGGTTCATGATCTGCCCGAAATTCCCTATCGGATCCTGATTCCCCCATGTGGGGTTGTGGATGTGGGGTTCATGATCTGCCCGAAATTCCCTATCAGATCCTGATTCCCCCTTGTTGGGGTTGTGGATGTGGGGTTCATGATCTGCCCGAAATTCCCTATCGGATCCTGATTCCCCCATGTGGGGTTGTGGATGTGGGGTTCATGATCTGCCCGAAATTCCCTATCGGATCCTGATTCCCCCATGTGGGGTTGTGAATGTGGGGTTCATGATCTGCCCGAAATTCCCTATCGGATCCTGATTCCCCCTTGTTGGGGTTGTGGATGTGGGGTTCATGATCTGCCCGAAATTCCCTATCAGATTCTGATTCCCCCTTGTTGGGGTTGTGGATGTGGGGTTCATGATCTGCCCGAAATTCCCTATCAGATCCTGATTCCCCCTTGTTGGGGTTGTGGATGTGGGGTTCATGATCTGCCCGAAATTCCCTATCAGATCCTGATTTCCCCTTGTTGGGGTTGTGGATGTGGGGTTCATGATCTGCCCGAAATTCCCTATCAGATCCTGATTCCCCCTTGTTGGGGTTGTGGATGTGGGGTTCATGATCTGCCCGAAATTCCCTATCAGATCCTGATTTCCCCTTGTTGGGGTTGTGGATGTGGGGTTCATGATCTGCCCGAAATTCCCTATCAGATCCTGATTCCCCCTTGTTGGGGTTGTGGATGTGGGGTTCATGATCTGCCCGAAATTCCCTATCAGATCCTGATTCCCCCTTGTTGGGGGAATCCCCGTTGGGTTTTAAACCCCTCATAACACTCATTCCCTATCTGATTCAACCATAGAACTATACCGTACGTTATTTTCATATCTGCATGCTTTTTTAGTACCATGAAACTTATTAAAGCTGTATTTTTCATGTTTTATCATATTCACTAACATATTTATAAACGTAATAATAAGCGCAATCATTATTTAAAATTCGTAAGCTTATCTGGCACTCGCTATGTGTATGACGCGTTAGCGCAATTGACTGATAGTTTTACAATAAACTTGTTGAATAACACGATTACATGTAGCTCTGCACACAGCGCAATTTATATGTTGAACTTTTTGGCTTACATTTAGTATTTTTTGTCTGTAATTTTCATTTTGACCCTAAGGGTAGGGGGCGACCGGGACGGCCAAGGTCGGGCCCGGGTCGGGCCTCGGGAATTCGGGACAAGATCTTTAGGACAGCTCAATAATTGGAAAAAAATCATAATAAATCTTAATACTTTTAGCATATGCGGATTACTATTAAATATATAATAAATATATGAATATATTAAATTTAATATAATATATTAAATGTATAATAAATATATGATAAACATTAAATATATTATAATAAAATATATAAGTATATTAAATATATAATAATATATAAATATAATAAATGTAATATATTATATTAAATATATAATAAATATTATTATTATTTAATACATTAGTTAAGACTTCAGAATAGATAAGAGTTACATTAAAAGACCTAATACTCAAATATCAATACACTCAATAGTTCACATTCAATGTCACTGTGTGGCACAAGTACTGTGTGTGCCAGTGACAGTGACACTAACAGGCAGTGAGGTAGACAAGCAGGCACTGCAGCAGTGCGGCTGGCACTGGCAGTGGCAGTAAGCAAAAAGAAGAAAAGCTGAAGCATTAAGTGTAAGGCACTTGGCATTGGAAGCAGTAAGGAAGTAAGAACCAAATCAATTGATTGATTCTTTTATTTGAATTTTTAGTTCCTTTACATAGCTTCAATGTAAAGAGCCATGTACACAGTCAGTATTCAGTAAGACAACAAGACAAGACAACAGAGCAGAACACACACAAGTGAAGTGACAACACAACACAACACTCAACTGTCTCAACAGAACAGGCAAACAGACAATGGAAATACAAGTAATTAGCTGATACCTGCCTACCTGCTCACCTACCTACCTAAACGAATATGATTACGAATACGATACTATGAGTCTACTACTACGACTACCTACGAATACGATACAAATATGAACACGATTACAAACTCTGATAGATAGCAAACTTCTTGGAAAAATGGTTGCCTTGGCCCTTAATAGGTACTTCTTGGAATGTAAATAGGAAATGTTATTTACAAAAGCTTAAAAATGACAAATCAACTTTTTAAAGAATCATATTTTTGCTTTTAGGCTGCAGCCTGCAGCGTGTAAAGTGGAATCAATATTGCAAAAAAGTATTGCAAAACTATGTTTTAATTTTATCTTCCTGGAAAAAATCCGATCTTCCTGGAAAGTGGAAACTGGCTGTGGCTGACGCTCACGGTCACAGACAGTTGCAGTTGCAGTTGTATTTTCCTGGGGCTGGAATTAAAGGTAAATTAGTGTGAATGTGTTGAAAAATAATTTTTTCTTATTCGCACGCGGTTAGTGCCTTTAGGGAAAAAAGACTTGTCCCGATTTCCCGACTTTTTAAGGGTCGGGCCACGATTTTGGTCGGGATTCCCGACTTTTCGGGCCCGGGCCCGGGACTGGGTCGCCCCCTACCTAAGGGATCCTATCGGCGTGTCACTTCCGGTGTGGGACATCATGTGTCACTTCCAGAGTGCGTGTGTGGGATCATTTGTCACTTCCCGTGTGCGGCATCATTTGTGTCACTTCCGGTGTGCGGCATCACTTGTGTCACTTCCGGTGTGCGGCATCACTTGTGTCACTTCCGGTGTGCGGCATCATTTGTGTCACTCCCGGTGTGCGGCATCATTTGTGTCATTTCCGGTGTGCGGCATCATTTGTGTCACTTCCGGTGTGCGGCATCACTTGTGTCAATTCCGGTGTGCGGCATCATTTGTGTCACTTCCGGTGTGCGGCATCACTTGTGTCACTTCCGGTGTGTGGCATCATTTGTGTCACTCCCGGTGTGCGGCATCACTTGTGTCACTCCCGGTGTGCGGCATCATTTGTGTCACTTCCGGTGTGCGGCATCATTTGTGTCACTTCCGGTGTGCGGCATCACTTGTGTCACTTCCGGTGTGCGGCATCACTTGTGTCACTTCCGGTGTGCGGCATCACTTGTGTCACTTCCGGTGTGTGGCATCATTTGTGTCACTCCCGGTGTGCGGCATCACTTGTGTCACTCCCGGTGTGCGGCATCATTTGTGTCACTTCCGGTGTGCGGCATCATTTGTGTCACTTCCGGTGTGCGGCATCACTTGTGTCACTTCCGGTGTGCGGCATCATTTGTGTCACTCCCAGTGTGCGGCATTTTTTTATCACTTTCGGGTGTGCGAAAACGTTAATTTCACTTAAATGTATGGTCCTATACAGCAGCAGCATCTGTGTCAAATCTACATGTAAAAAAGCCTTTAGATTCCTTTTTTGGCGAGCGCCTTCAGACTCAGACTTGAGTCCTACTGGCTATGTTTGACAAATGGTTGTCACCGTTGTTTCCTGTCGAAATTCGGACTCAGTTCTAAGGTCGAATTTGCATTACGAAACATTTAAATCAAATTTTAATTCAATTAGTATACTGTTAGTTTACACAATTTCAAAATCAGGATTCAACAAACAGATATGCGTAATTTTCCAAAGGATTATCTAAATAACGAATATATTGAATAAAACCATATTTAAATTTCCTGCTTATTGTTTCTACCTACAGTGTTATCGAAAATGTTACTCTTAGTAGGGTCTTCAGGGATTTTATTCTTTATTAGTAAAAATGTAAATTTTCCGCCTGAAAGCTGAAACTGTAAAGCATGCAGCAGCTCCATAGATAAAAAAATTAGGCCAATACTGAATGAAAATTTCAACTTTTTGTACTAGGAAAATATTCGAAAAACTATTAACTATCGATTACTCAAGGAATCAAATCACCTGAAGTTCGTACTGAAGTTACCAATTCTGAAGTCTTGTTGACGTAAATAAGTTTTTTAAATATAGTTTCTTGTTTGCCTTCAGTTGGAGAGGTATGGCTTGACGATGTTCTGAGTAAACCAGGTGTCCGTGAACTGCAGGTGGTCGCCCTCGCAGGCCAGGAACTTCAGCTTGCCGGCAGCATCCATCGCTTTCAGACCCAGACGGTCCTGAAAATGTGCAAAATTTTTATTCATTTTATTGCTTTGCACCATATTCTACTTCAACCCTTCCTTTGTTTTGTGTCCAATAAATTTCATCTAGCTATCAAGTAAAATCCAGTCACTCCATGAGCTTCAGTTCACTACAAAATCCAGTCACTCCATGAGCTTCAGTTTACTACAAAATCCAGTCACTCCATGAGCTTCAGTTCACTACAAAATCCAGTCACTCCATGAGCTTCAGTTTACTACAAAATCCAGTCACTCCATGAGCTTCAGTTCACTACAAAATCCAGTCACTCCATGAGCTTCAGTTCACTACAAAATCCAGTCACTCCATGAGCTTCAGTTCACTACAAAATCCAGTCACTCCATGAGCTTCAGTTCACTACAAAATCCAGTCACTCCATGAGCTTCAGTTCACTCCCAAATCCAGTCACTCCATGAGCTTCAGTTCACTACAAAATCCAGTCACTCCATGAGCTTCAGTTCACTACAAAATCCAGTCACTCCATGAGCTTCAGTTCACTCCCAAATCCAGTCACTCCATGAGCTTCAGTTCACTACAAAATCCAGTCACTCCATGAGCTTCAGTTCACTACAAAATCCAGTCACTCCATGAGCTTCAGTTCACTACAAAATCCAGTCACTCCATGAGCTTCAGTTCACTACAAAATCCAGTCACTCCATGAGCTTCAGTTCACTACAAAATCCAGTCACTCCATGAGCTTCAGTTCACTACAAAATCCAGTCACTCCATGAGCTTCAGTTCACTCCCAAATCAGAGGGAGCAATTCAAATCTTCAATCACTTTAACTTACCATAAACAATACATGTACTTAAATATCAAGTCGCTCACCTGGGTGTACAGAGTGGTATTTCGCAATGGCAGCACCGTCTTGTCCTGGCCAGGCTGATAGAACCCGAACCACTCGCTCTCCCGCGGCTGCACCATGCTGTCGCTGAGGAACTTCACCAGCACCAGATTCTTCAGGGTTTGCAGATTGGCTGCGTAAGACCGGTTTACAGTCTGAAGTTTTAAATCAAATTGAAGTAAAATTTACTTTTGTTGTCTGTGTAGAAAAGTACACATTGATATGTCATACCAATTCATTGTTGATGTCGGCGATGAAAATTGATTTCTGCTTATATTCCTCTTCGTTTAATGGATCGTGCCAGTATTGGGCTTGGATGAGGCTGGAGTGGATTTGAATATGATTAATTATGTTATAGTTTATAGGCAGGCAAATCCCTTGTGCATTGATATCGTGATTTTTCATACAGTGCAGAACTTATTCAACGAATTGGCGCCTCATCCAATCAACTGGCGCCTCAGCCAATGATCTGGCGCCAAATACAATGAACTGGCGCCTCTTCAATCAACTGGCGCCTCAGCCAATGATCTGGCGCCAAATACAATGAACTGGCGCCCCATCTAATCAACTGGCGCCTCTTCCAATGAACTGGCGCCTCTTCCAATCAACTGGCGCCTCATCCAATGAACTGGCGCTTCATCAAAAGAATTAATGCCTCATCTAATCAACTGGCACCTCAGCCAATGATCTGGCGCCACATACAATGAACTGGCGCCTCATCCAATCAACTGGCGCCTCATCCAATCAAATGGCGCCTCGCTAATAAACTGGTGCCTCATCAAATCAACTGGCGCCTCATCTAATGAACTGGGGCCTCGCTAATGAACTGGGGCCTCGCTAATTAACTGGGGCCTTGTCCAATTAAATGACACCCCATAAAAAAGAATCTGAGGTCTGAGCTCACTTGTTCTGTACGAAGCTCACGTAAGCTCCCAAATTGAGCAGCTCGCGGACATAGTTGCACAGCGTTACATTGGTGCCCGGACACCTGGGGAAACCGTACACACCCTGGTGCTGGCCGCCGATGGACACCAAGTTGCGCATTGGCGGGTTGGGGCAGCGCTGCACCAGAGCTCGGAGAAACTGAGCTCCCTGCGAGAACCCGATGGAGTTGTAGCCGCCCTTCAGTTTGGGATTGGCTCTGATCGTCTGGCACACCTGTTCCACCTGCTTGTTGGCGTTGGACAGGAACCCGTTCTCGATGTCTTCAACCATGTTGTTGCCGATCTGCACCGAGTAGACGTACACCCCAGGCAGCTGCTTCTCCAGCATGCGCTTGATGGCGCCCAGAGATAGCGGGTTGCAGCAGCTGTCACCCATGCCGTGCCATAGCACTATGGGAGTGACAGCTTCGGTGACTGATAGCGCAGCCAAGGCTAGGACTAGGCAAACGGCAAGTCTCATTGTGTCGGCTCTCTCTGTGTATGCATATGAGGGTTGTTGCGGATTTTAATAAACCTTTGTTTTAATGACAGCTACATGTATAATTACGAGTACTAAAATTTCCATTTAAAATCGCCAAATTTATTTTAATATTTGAGTGACGTTTGCACGAATGTACTCTTTTGCCATAGACAGGGGAAATTGTGGGAAATATTATAGTATATCGTTCTTATATTACGATACCATTAACTTTTTGAAGTACAAATAACATTAAAATTATACGTTACAGCAAAAATTTCATTACTTTTTTAACTTACCTTCAATTATGCTATACTGCGAAATCTTCAATATCAAGATATTTTCTGCTGGTGAATTTCAGTTGGAATTTTTGCAGTAAATAGCTTATATGAAATTGCTGGTGGTTTCAAAGTTAATCGCAGGGTAAGAGAGCTGCCGTAGTGACTATGTACATTAATTTAGCCAGCAATGTACAGAGCTGCCCTGCAGCAGAAGCCAATTCTCTTTGACCAACTGATACAGAAATAAGTGTCAAGCAATATAGCCCTATACTATTTTATTTATCTACATGTAGTTTAGATTCTATTTAAATATAAACCAAATCTATATGTGTATCAACATGTACATGTGTCTAACATTTTTGCAGTGAGTTATTTTGTTTGAATTTGATTTTGGCCGATATTATCAATTAGTGTAAATAATATGTATGACCTAAATCGCCACGGACCCACTCGCTAAATTCAAAGTCACACACCAAACTGCCAAAATTGTGACTGACACCCAGAACGAATAAAATTTAGCATAATTTGGCCTCCAAACTGTTGGCTTGCATTGATATAATTTCTCTGTGAACTATACATTTACTGAACTCTAGGATGGTGGCAAATCGGACATCAGGGAGGTGGCAAATCGGACATCAGGGAGGTGGCAAATCGGACATCAGGGAGGTGGCAAATCGGACATCAGGGAGGTGGCAAATCGGACATCAGGAAGGTGGCAAATCGGACATCAGGGAGGTGGCAAATCGGAGGAGGATATTCATTTGAGGATATTCGGAGTTCGATTCGTCTTCAATAGCAGATTAGCGTTAGCAGATTCGATCTGCCAATATAACTCGCAATGTGTCGAGAAAGGAAGCGAAAAAATGGCATTGCTACTTCCAGTAATATGTACGGTATAAACTATGTAATAAGCTTTCAAAACACAAAAAAATTAATGCCCATTTTTAAGCAGTCTTATATGTGCTTAGCTACATAAATACTTTCCAAATAAAAAGTTCTGTAAATTCTCAATAGCCACGAGTCGTAACTTCGCGGGTAAAAACATTTTGATGATCCAACAAAATGGTAGCTGTGTAACAGGTCGCTTATTATCGGTAGTCTCTGATTATAACAGTTTTTATTCCTGCTATATTATGCTCACAAGCCAGAAAGAATTTCTAACACACTGGCCTCTGAGGGCCCTATTATTGAGTGTGAGGCCCACATCTTCGAATCGGGTCCATGTGAATTGCCCGCGAGTGAATTGTCCGCGAGTGAATTGCCCGCGAGTGAATTGCCCGCGAGTGAATTGCCCGCGAGTGAATTGCCCGCGGAGTTTTTCCCGCCGAGGTTTGCCCGCAATGCTTTTTTTCCTGCAGTGCGTTATTTAGCCACGTGGCAGATTTTGTCTGCATTGCCTCCCAATGCTTAGTACATGTACATTTAGATCTTAATAGAGATTTACACGATCAAAACGTTTTGATAGTAACTGCATATCAAATGCATATTTTTTGGTAAAACTCCGCGGGCAACTCGCTCGCGGGCAAATTGCCCTGCGGGAAAATCTCGGCGGGAAAAGCTCGCGGCGGGCAAATCTCGGCGGGCAATTCGTCTGCGGGCATTTCTCGTGCTCCCCTCCGAATCTCCCTGTAGCCGCAATTTATTCAAGACAGTGTATTTTTTAGGTTTAGTTGACAAAATGAAGAGCAATGCATAATTTGAGCGGGGCAGGACTATCGCTCGAGTAGTTTTATCTGTCCTAACCCTCCCCCCCAAAGCATTGCTGAGAGTCTGTGTCACGTGACACGTGTCACGCGTTCGCAGGCTGCTGGCTTGGCCTTCGAACCTCAGCTTTATTATCTGCCCTTTAGTGTAGGGCTGGTTTGGCTGGATTGCAAAATTTCCTGTTTTTAGCTACTAATTAGCTGCCGAGGCAAATTTTCAATATACTCATGCTTTTTACCCGCCGGTCGAGAAAAGAGGAAACGAGAAAAGCCTTGTTTTATCGCTTCGATCTAAGCACAATGAAGCTTATTTCATTTTCTACACTGTATAACCATTATATGCTGAGAGACAGTTTTTTTCACATTAATTAAGCCACCCGGAATTATCATCAATTGTTCTGTTAGACAGCCATTGGTTTCGCTTTGCAGTGACGCTTAGGCGGTTGCCATGGCCAGTCACTGTGAAAGCTCCCTTCGCCACGGGAAGGCTGCTGTCTATGGATCCGCGTTTTTTTTTCTTTTTTTTTCTTTTTTTTTTGGTAAAACTCCGCGGGCAACTCGCTCGTGGGCAAATCGCGGGCAAAAAAGTTCATTTTTTTTCAAAAAAAAACGAGAGGAACTACTGAAGTAGCTTAAGTTTATTTGCAACTTATTTACTAATTATCAGAGTTAAAATATTCAATAATATAATCAATGGTTTGAAATATCCTACTAGGATCTTCTCTGTAATAGTTCAATAAACGATTTCTCCCTACCTGAAAGATAGCAGTAAAAATCGTCGTAAAATTTCTCCCTCTCAACCTATCAGCAATTTCACGAATAATATCAATTCCTGTAATTATAAGATTTGGATTTTCTCTCAAAAAATTAAACAAATAAGTTGCAACGTTACTTAAGATGCTCCACATGTCGCCGTCGCGCCCAGAAGGCGTAACAAAAAAGCTTCCGTTACGACTTTGGTTTTCGACAGTAGTGTTAGACATGTTTGCCGATCCTCTAATTACTTCTGCACTCGCCCAAAGCTAGTTTTATAATGAACTTCGCTTATCTCTGTCCTCGGCAAGGTCTTCTCCCATTGGCTGGGCTGCACAGCCATACGCAGAGGCCAAGCAATAAATGTATCGCATACAGCAGGCTTATCAGCACTAGCGCAAATTCTGTGTTTATCAATGCTGTGTTTACCCAATGCTGTCGTCACCAATGCTGTGTTCACCAATGCTGCGTTCACCAATGCTGTGCTCACCAATGCTGTATTCACCAATGCTGGTGCCTAAAAATAAAAACGTGTAATTAGATTGCCTTACAAGTATTTATTAAAATTTATTTATCAAGTATACAAAAATTAAAATCAAAATATCTTTATGATGCGGCGAGTCCAGATATGGGATCCCAAAGGTAGGACAGGTAGGGGAGAAAGGTAGAGAGAGTACATGGTAGTCGGAACTTCTCACCGTTTGCTTGTCACTGACTTTCATTTTCATTGACTTTATCCAACATTTCTATTGCCTTGCCATCATATACAGGTTCATTCACACTTCCGACCCGTTTTTGCTCATGGGCGCAGGAACATTTCAAACACTGGGGGGGCAGGTTCAGTGGCGGATTTAGGGGGGGCACAGGGCACGCCCCCCCCCCGTCGAGTGTGATTTTTTATATGGAAAATGCACATTATCATGTACCGATTATTTTCAGGATCGGTGTTGTCAGCACTCATTTTAGCGCTAAAAGCATCCATTTTAGCGCCGCAGGCACTCATTTTAGCGCCAAAAGCATCCATTTTAGCGCCAAAAGCACTCATTTTAGCGCCGCAGGCACTCATTTTAGCACCAAAAGCATCCATTTTAGCGCCGCAGGCACTCATTTTAGCGCCAAAAGCATCCATTTTAGCGCCGCAGGCACTCATTTTAGCGCCAAAAGCATCCATTTTAGCGCCAAAAGCATCCATTTTAGCGCCGCAGGCACTCATTTTAGCGCCAAAAGCATCCATTTTAGCGCCGCAGGCACTCATTTTAGCGCCAAAAGCATCTATTTTAGCGCCAAAAGCACTCATTTTAGCGCCGCAGGCACTCATTTTAGCGCCAAAAGCATCCATTTTAGCGCCAAAAGCATCCATTTTAGCGCCAAAAGCATCCATTTTAGCGCCGCAGGCACTCATTTTAGCGCCAAAAGCATCCATTTTAGCGCCGCAGGCACTCATTTTAGCGCCAAAAGCATCCATTTTAGCGTCAAAAGCATCCATTTTAGCGCCGCAGGCACTCATTTTAGCGCCAAAAGCATCCATTTTAGCGTCAAAAGCATCCATTTTAGCGCCGCAGGCACTCATTTTAGCGCCAAAAGCATCCATTTTAGCGCCGCAGGCACTCATTTTAGCGCCAAAAGCATCCATTTTAGCGCCAAAAGCATCCATTTTAGCGCAATGCTGGATTTGTCAAAAACTCCCAGTGAATTTCGCTTGCAGAAGCAAAAGGTTTTCGAAATGCTATGGAAAGAGTCTGGTGAGCAACAAATCCATGAGCAGGTGGTGCGTAGGATCAAGGCTTAGCGTCAAAGGCCTGGCTGAGCATGCTACCTGTCGGAGTCACCTGACCGAGGCAGGCGGAGGTCAGACTGGATGGACACTGGGGTGCCATTTGAGGTGTCTCCCGAAGACGATTACCAAACAAAAGCTTCAGATTCGCAGCAAGGACAAACCGAAAAGGGCAAAAGTGCCACAGGTGGCACCTCAAGGCAGACACTGTAGAAAAACAAGATAAGTGGAGCCACCGAAGCTGCACCTGAGCTCAGATCAAGCAAGGTCTTCCCGATAAGAGAGTCGACCGATAAGGGAGCTCACCTGAGAAGAGCAGTCATGCAGCCCCAAGAATCAGCTGACACTGACGTCAATAGTCGTAAGCAACACTGGGCAAGAGAGCTGCATGAGCAGCAGTTCAACTGTGAACTATCTTGAGTAGCTGCGCGAATTTTGAAAGCTTTGTGATAAGATAAACATTGTCAGTCTGTTGTGGAGCTCACAGTGAGACGCTTTGGCTGCAGCGGAAAGTTCAAGAATCGAGCCATTGTGCTGTTCAGCTAATCCTTTGCTACGTGTGTGTTTGCATGTGGTTATGGTTCAGCATTTTTTCATTCGTAAAATTATTTGGTAGCTGAAGAAGCACGGCTTTAAAGTGAGCTGCATTCGAGTTGGCTCAGAGATGGGCTGATTGAGAGTGCTCAGAGTAGGGCTGATTGAGAGTGCTCAGAGTAGGGCTGATTGAGAGTGCTCAGAGTAGGGCTGAATGGGAGTGCTCAGAGTAGGGCTGAATGGGAGTGCTCAGAGTAGGGCTGAATGGGAGTGCTCAGAGTAGGGCTGAATGGGAGTGCTCAGAGTAGGGCTGAATGGAAGTGCTCAGAGTAGGGCTGAATGAGAGTGCTCAGAGTAGGGCTGATTGAGAGTGCTCAGAGTAGGGCTGAATGAGAGTGCTCAGAGTAGGGCTGGCTGAATGAGAGTGCTCAGAGTAGGGCTGAATGGGAGTGCTCAGAGTAGGGCTGAATGGGAGTGCTCAGAGTAGGGCTGAATGGGAGTGCTCAGAGTAGGGCTGAATGGAAGTGCTCAGAGTAGGGCTGAATGAGAGTGCTCAGAGTAGGGCTGATTGAGAGTGCTCAGAGTAGGGCTGAATGAGAGTGCTCAGAGTAGGGCTGAATGGGAGTGCTCAGAGTAGGGCTGAATGGGAGTGCTCAGAGTAGGGCTGAATGGGAGTGCTCAGAGTAGGGCTGAATGGGAGTGCTCAGAGTAGGGCTGAATGGGAGTGCTCAGAGTAGGGCTGAATGGGAGTGCTCAGAGTAGGGCTGAATGGGAGTGCTCAGAGTAGGGCTGAATGGAAGTGCTCAGAGTAGGGCTGAATGAGAGTGCTCAGAGTAGGGCTGATTGAGAGTGCTCAGAGTAGGGCTGAATGAGAGTGCTCAGAGTAGGGCTGGCTGAATGAGAGTGCTCAGAGTAGGGCTGAATGGGAGTGCTCAGAGTAGGGCTGAATGGGAGTGCTCAGAGTAGGGCTGAATGGGAGTGCTCAGAGTAGGGCTGAATGGAAGTGCTCAGAGTAGGGCTGAATGAGAGTGCTCAGAGTAGGGCTGATTGAGAGTGCTCAGAGTAGGGCTGAATGAGAGTGCTCAGAGTAGGGCTGAATGGGAGTGCTCAGAGTAGGGCTGAATGGGAGTGCTCAGAGTAGGGCTGAATGGGAGTGCTCAGAGTAGGGCTGAATGGGAGTGCTCAGAGTAGGGCTGAATGGGAGTGCTCAGAGTAGGGCTGAATGGGAGTGCTCAGAGTAGGGCTGAATGGGAGTGCTCAGAGTAGGGCTGAATGGAAGTGCTCAGAGTAGGGCTGAATGAGAGTGCTCAGAGTAGGGCTGATTGAGAGTGCTCAGAGTAGGGCTGAATGAGAGTGCTCAGAGTAGGGCTGGCTGAATGAGAGTGCTCAGAGTAGGGCTGAATGGGAGTGCTCAGAGTAGGGCTGAATGGGAGTGCTCAGAGTAGGGCTGAATGGGAGTGCTCAGAGTAGGGCTGAATGGAAGTGCTCAGAGTAGGGCTGAATGAGAGTGCTCAGAGTAGGGCTGATTGAGAGTGCTCAGAGTAGGGCTGAATGAGAGTGCTCAGAGTAGGGCTGGCTGAATGAGAGTGCTCAGAGTAGGGCTGAATGGGAGTGCTCAGAGTAGGGCTGAATGGGAGTGCTCAGAGTAGGGCTGAATGGGAGTGCTCAGAGTAGGGCTGAATGAGAGTGCTCAGAGTAGGGCTGAATTGGAGTGCTCAGAGTAGGGCTGAATGAGAGTGCTCAGAGTAGGGCTGAATGGGAGTGCTCAGAGTAGGGCTGAATGGGAGTGCTCAGAGTAGGGCTGAATGGGAGTGCTCAGAGTAGGGCTGATTGAGAGTGATCAGAGTAGGGCTGAATGGGAGTGCTCAGAGTAGGGCTGAATGAGAGTGCTCAGAGAAGACTCCAAAGCTAATGCTAGAGAAACACTCACCGTTAAGTAAGTTAAGTAACAATTCTAAGCAGTTTGGTACACATTCTGGTTTGAAGGGCATTATGAGGCTTATGATCTGCGGCGAGTGTGAGGCCATTTAGTTATTTTTTAGGTGAATAACGCCTCGGTGAATGCAAGCGACTGGTTGATTGGTGCTTGATAAATTATTGAAACAGTTTCACTGAAAACTTCTAACTAAACCAGACTGCCATTTTGGTATTAAATCTATTTCAGTTTTCATATTCTCCCTAAACTGGTTCTGTGTTATGCTATTGTTAGCACCTAGACTGTTGAAGTACCTTGATACTCAGTTTCTTTTTCCTCAGTTCCTTTGGCACACACAGCTACAGCACTTAAAACAGCTACAGCACAAACAGCTACAGCACACAAAGCTACAGCACACACAGCTACAGCACACACAGCTACAGCACACACAGCTACAGCACAGATCCAGCACACACAGCTACAGCACACACAGCTACAGCACAAACAGCTACAGCACACAGCTACAGCACACACAGCTACAGCACACACAGCTACAGCACACAGCTACAGCACACACAGCTACAGCACAAACAGCTACAGCACACAGCTACAGCACACACAGCTACAGCACACAGCTACAGCACACATAGCTACAGCACAAACAGCTACAGCACACAGCTACATGTACAGCACACAGCTACAGCACACACAGCTACAGCACAAACAGCTACAGCACACAGCTACAGCACACACAGCTACAGCACACAGCTACAGCACACAGCTACAGCACACAGCTACAGCACACAGCTACAGCACACAGCTACAGCACACAGCTACAGCACACACAGCTACAGCATGCAAATTATCCCTAATTGCCTCAATTCGCATCCTCTCAGACCCGAAGGCCCCCCGTTCCTGGAGCGCTGGGACGCCGTTCGCCTCATCGGCCGCGGAGGCTTCGGCGAAGTCCACGAAGTTCGAACTGACACGGGCGTCACGTGCGCTGCCAAGACTCTCAGACTGCCTGTGCAGCTCGGTGATGAACTGCCCTCTGTGAGCACAGAGATCCAAAGAGCTGTCGAGAGCGAGAGAAACCTGTGCCAACATCGTCAGGTTCTTGCACATCGCTCAGCCGGAGCCCGCCACAGTCGTAGTGTTCATGGAGCTGCTGGACGGCCGAAGCTTGGAGAGGTTTATCGACAACAAGCCGCTGGACGAACCAAAGATTCGTGAGTTCAGCGTGTAGGCGACCATTGTGCATCCTTGATGCTCCTGTTCCATGTTCCCATGAATGATGACTGCTCACTGACCGACCGCTCGCAGATCTGCCGCGCGCTACTCTACCTGCACAGCCGGCAGCCGCCCGTGATCCACAGATCCGCTAGCAGTATGTCGGTACCTTTGCAACTGCCACCGCCGGAGCCTTTTGATAAACAGAAAGAGCCACATAACCTATCGGCAAGGTGGGCAGAATTGGCCAACCGTCTCAAGTGCTTCGTCACTTCATGCGGCATCGAGGACCCTACTCTACTTTTTTCCATTCGCAGTTAATTGAGCCTTTATCCAGATGAACCTTTAGGGAATGAACCCAGGCAGTAATCAACTAAATGTTCCTGCGAGAATAGAAAATGTTATTAGAACAAGTCATGAAGTTGCTATAAATTCATGGAAGCAAGTAATCCATGTCCTGCGAAGTTGAAAGTCCTCAGGTTTGAATTCTGATGGAGAATGGGGAAGCTGTGTTGAGCTAGAATCTGATGGTGAATGGGGAAACTGTGCTAAGCTTGGATCTGATGAAGCAGAGAGCGGCAATCATTGCACAAGAGTTTTGCATTGGTTTCCACAGAAGTATTGAAGCACATTGGAGTTCATTCATTAGCTGAGGCAGGGTTCGTGTCCTCAGATTTGTCGGCTGGGCACACGCATTGGCTGAAAGCAAAGTCCTGACAGTTGAATTGGGATGCATTACAGCACAAATACTTCACTTCATCATGTTGCAGAATTGGAATAAATGCCAAGCATTAGCAATATGACTGCCCCCAAGCCGAATCATGTGCATTTGAGTTTTTTATAAGTTAAACTTCTTCAGCTGATAACTTGTCTGCACATTTTCCATGCATTAGCCATGAGTGCTTGGTTTTCATGATTTTATTAGAATGGAAAATCAGATCCATGACTTGCAGAGGCTGAGAGGCTGTCTTGGAGTGGAGTCTTTTGTTTCAAAGGCCTGGCTAAGCATGTTAGCTCGTACCTGTCGGAGTCACCTGACCGAGGCAGGCAGATGTCGAACTGGACACTGGAGTGTAAGCGAGATGTCTCACGAAGACGATGACCAAACAAGAGCTTCAGATTCGCAGCAAGGACAGACCGAAACAAAAACAAAAATTGCCGCAGGTCGCACATAGAATCAGACCCAGGAGAAAACAAGATAAGTTGAGACACCGAAGCAGCAACGCAGCTCAGAGCAAGCTCTTCCCCAATAAGAGAGTCGCAAAGAGCTGATCTGAGGAGAGCAGCTAGCCAAATGCAGCCCCAGGAATCAGCTGACACTGACGTCAAGGGTCGAAAGCAACACTGGGCAAGAGAGCTGCGTGAGCAGCTGTTCAACTGTTGACTATTTTGAGCAGCTGTGCGATCGTTGAAAGCTTTGTGATAAGATAAAGATTATCAGTCGGTTGTTGTGCTCACAGTGGAGCAATTTAATTGCAGCGGAAAGTTCAAGAATCACGCCATTGTGCTGTTCAGAAATCCCTTGCTGCTTTCGCCTTGCATGTGATCATGATTAAGCCAGCTGGCTCCACTTTATAATACTATAAGAACTTATTAAAGATAAAGTTGCTTCTTGTTGTTTGAATTTGAAACCGAAAAAATCTGAGAAATTATTTTAGCTCTTATTATGCAAAATTTAAAATTAAGTGTGTAAAATTCTAATCGGGTTGAGCTTATAAGGTGCTGAGAGATTCTGAGATGATGACAGATTCTGAGATGATGACAGATTATGAGATGATGACAGATTCTGAGATGATGACAGATTCTGAGATGATGACAGATTCTGAGATGATGACAGATTTTGAGATGATGACAGATTCTGAGATGCTAAGAGATTCTGAGATGATGAGAGATTCTGAGATGATAAGAGATTCTGAGATGCTAAGAGATTCTGAGATGATGAGAGATTCTGAGATGATAAGAGATTCTGAGATGATGAGAGATTCTGAGATGATAAGAGATTCTGAGATGAGGACAGATTCTGAGATGATGGGAGATTCTGAGGTGATACATGTAAGATATTCTGAGATGCTAAGAGATTCTGAGATGCTAAGAGATTCTGAGATGCTAAGAGATTCTGAGATGCTAAGAGATTCTGAGATGATGACAGATTCTGAGATGATGACAGATTCTGAGATGATGACAGATTCTGAGATGATGACAGATTCTGAGATGATGACAGATTCTGAGATGCTAAGAGATTCTGAGATGATGACAGATTCTGAGATGATGACAGATTCTGAGATGATGACAGATTCTGAGATGATGACAGATTCTGAGGTGATGAGAGATTCTGAGGTGATGAGAGATTCTGAGGTGATGAGAGATTCTGAGGTGATGGGAGATTCTGAGATGAGGACAGATTCTGAGATGATGACAGATTCTGAGGTGATGAGAGATTCTGAGATGATGGGAGATTCTGAGGTGATACATGTAAGATATTCTGAGATGCTAAGAGATTCTGAGATGCTAAGAGATTCTGAGATGCTAAGAGATTCTGAGATGCTAAGAGATTCTGAGATGATGACAGATTCTGAGATGATGACAGATTCTGAGATGATGACAGATTCTGAGATGATGACAGATTCTGAGATGATGGGAGATTCTGAGGTGATGAGAGATTCTGAGATGATGGGAGATTCTGAGGTGATACATGTAAGATATTCTGAGATGCTGAGAGATTCTGAAATGATGGGAGATTCTGAGATGAGGACAGATTCTGAGATGATGACAGATTCTGAGGTGATGAGAGATTCTGAGATGATGGGAGATTCTGAGGTGATACATGTAAGATATTCTGAGATGCTAAGAGATTCTGAGATGCTAAGAGATTCTGAGATGCTAAGAGATTCTGAGATGATGACAGATTCTGAGATGATGACAGATTCTGAGATGATGACAGATTCTGAGATGATGGGAGATTCTGAGGTGATGAGAGATTCTGAGATGATGGGAGATTCTGAGGTGATACATGTAAGATATTCTGAGATGCTGAGAGATTCTGAGATGATGGGAGATTCTGAGGTGATATATGTAAGATATTCTGAGATGCTAAGAGATTCTGAGATGCTAAGAGATTCTGAGATGCTAAGAGATTCTGAGATGATGACAGATTCTGAGATGATGACAGATTCTGAGATGATGACAGATTCTGAGATGATGGGAGATTCTGAGGTGATGAGAGATTCTGAGATGATGGGAGATTCTGAGGTGATACATGTAAGATATTCTGAGATGCTAAGAGATTCTGAGATGAGGACAGATTATGAGATGATGACAGATTCTGAGATGATGGGAGATTCTGAGGTTATGAGAGATTCTGAGATGCTGAGAGATTCATAGCGAGAGCATCGCCGAATACACGTAAACAAGCGGGCCTTCAAATAATTTTGCGTTAATTGATCTTGCCTCTTTCACTGGTTGGAATATCGGCTTCACTCGCCAAGCGTCACCTACATTCCCCAGACCCCTAGTGGTCCGGACCGCCACAAGTCACATCCGGATACCTTACCCAGCATCTTTGAGCAACCCGTACCCGTGACTGCCTGAACCTGGTCCTTTGCCTAAAGCTTTTTAGTGGCCTTAAACTCCAAGCAATCACGGAAGTTTATCAATACTCACTGCCAGCCCTACCAACTCTACTGAGGTCTGTTGCCCTGCGGAACCAGCATTGCGATCTGTCAACAGTGCCGGTTCTTCCGGACGAGCTGCTTAGCACGGACCACTGGCTCGAGTCGCTCTTTGAGGCGATTCTTATTCTGAGATCAGACAGTTCCGCCCTTTTTGCCAGCTGTAAAACTTGACTCAATGTACGGCTGAGGAGGAAACCCTCACCTGTTGCTCTTGTTGCTTCTACCATTTTTAAACCAATTGGGTGCTTCTGATTGATTTGCGCTACGGCGCTGACCGGCGTTTGTGTACGCTGCCCACCCCCTCGTGTGTTTGCATCTCCCCTCGCCAACACGCACCCCTCCTCCTCGTGGGGGTGGGGCCGGGGGGTTTTATGCTGTGTTTTGGGGCAGTTGCATCGCTGCCTTGGTTGATTTTTTAAGATTCATAGAATATTGCATGACGAATGAACTGGGTCAGCTTGCCGGTTTCTTTTGACTTCCTCGCTGAGAACTTAAGAGTAGCTGACCACTGTAGCCCTCTCAAACTGGAAGGCAACATTTTAAATCTACACCTCTTACCTTCCAACTCTCTGAACCTGAGACGAAGCTGCTAAATAAGAGACTCGATTTTATTCCAACCCAAGCTCCTGACACTGATGATCTGGGAACTGTATGCTGGAATTTCATTGCACACTTTTTCAGAAAGACTTTTTCAAACAAAGGGATCTTGCCAAAAGCAGCCTCCCCCTTAGAGAAATCAGTGAAGAAGGTTTCCCCTGGATTTCAAAGTAATGAGTGCAACCTGTTTGCTCTTGAGAACCAGAAACTCGTAAATGATCCATACCCGACTAGATCGGATGCTGAGATAATAAAACCGAGTAAAAAATAATAAAACTGGCCGAGTGACGTTGCTGTGTAAGGTTTAATCAAAGAATGCTACTGTAAGTAGAGCAATGCACACATGCGCAGCAAAACTTAAGCTATGAATCAAGTTACTATTTATATCTAACAAATGACACCCGCACCTCCTACACGCATTGCTCTGCACAGCTCCCAGTGCTGCACGGTCTGTGGATCATATGTGTAGCAGCCCATGAGATCCAGCACAGCCATCCCGTGGCAGTCGCAGCCGCGCAGTCCTGCTTCCAGCCTTCGCTGAGGAGTAGTAGCTGTGCACCAGTTGGAGGCCAGGGTCGCAAAAGCCGAATCTGTTGCCAGCAGGCGTGTCAGCGATAGGCAGCACAGGGAGGGGGCAAATCGGACATCAGGGAGGTGGCAATTCGGACATCAGGGAGGTGGCAAATCGGACATCAGGAAGGAGGCAAATCGGACTTTAGGAAGGAGGCAAATAGGACATCAGGGAGGTGGAAATTAAATCGGACATCAAGGAGGTGGCAATTAAATCGGACATCAAGGAGGTGGCAATTAAATCGGACATCAGGGAGGTGGCAATTAAATCGGACATCAAGGAGGTGGCAATTAAATCGGACATCAAGGAGGTGGCAATTAAATCGGACATCAGGGAGGTGGCAATTAAATCGGACATCAAGGAAGTGGCAATTAAATCGGACATCAGGGAAGTGGCAATTAAATCGGACATCAAGGAGGTGGCAATTAAATCGGACATCAGGGAGGTGGCAATTAAATCGGACATCAGGGAGGTGGCAAATAGGACATCAGGGAGGTGGCAATTAAATCGGACATCAAGGAGGTGGCAATTAAATCGGACATCAAGGAGGTGGCAATTAAATCGGACATCAGGGAGGTGGCAAATAGGACATCAGGGAGGTGGCAATTAAATCGGACATCAGGGAAGTGGCAAATCGGACATCAGGGAGGTGGCAATTAAATCGGACATCAGGGAGGTGGCAAATAGGACATCAGGGAGGTGGCAATTAAATCGGACATCAGGGAGGTGGCAATTAAATCGGACATCAGGGAGGTGGCAATTAAATCGGACATCAGGGAGGTGGCAATTAAATCGGACATCAGGGAAGTGACAAATCGGACATCAGGGAGGTGGCAATTAAATCGGACATCAGGGAGGTGGCAAATAGGACATCAGGGAGGTGGCAATTAAATCGGACATCAGGGAGGTGGCAATTAAATCGGACATCAGGGAGGTGGCAATTAAATCGGACATCAGGGAGGTGGCAATTAAATCGGACATCAGGGAAGTGACAAATCGGACATCAGGGAGGTGGCAATTAAATCGGACATCAGGGAGGTGGCACATCGGACATCAGGGAGGTGGCACATCGGAAATCAGGGAGGTGGCACATCGGAAATCAGGGAGGTGGCAAATCGGAAATCAGGGAGTTCGCTTCATCTTCAATAGCAGATTAGCAGTAGCAGATTCTCCCAATATAACTTGCAATGTGTCGAGTAGGAAAGAGAAAAAAATGGTTTCGCTACTTCCAGTAATATGTACTGTATAAGCTACATGTATGTAATAAGCTTTCATACTACTTAAAAAATTAATGCACATTTTTAAGCAGTCTGCATAGCTACACAACAAATAACAAATAAAGAGTCGTAACTTTGCGGGAAAAACATTTATTGATGATCCCACAAAATGGTACTGTAACAGGTTATCATAGGTAGTCTCTGAAGGCCTCTCACACCAACTACCTTACACGCCTGCTACCCCTCTGCCTCGGCAGACAGAAACTTCGAAAAGCTGAGACAAGTCCTTCTCTTAGGTTTGAGCTCAAACTTTACTCAACTCGGCAGTGGAGAAGCATTGTGCTGGGGGCAGTGTTGGGGTGGTGGCGTGATATTTTTTCGCCCCACCCATCTTATTTGCTTGTTTGCATAGTTAGCTAGTTAGATGAATTAACACAGAGAGGGCACGCTGGGTCTGTGTGACTGTTTTAGTGCAGGCAAATGGATGGGTCTAACATTAAATACTATGATAGTTTGTAACAGCATATCAGCATTTTGAACGCTGATAGGTGCAAGTTTAGTGAAAATTGGTTAAGCAAAGTCAATCTAGTTCATGAACCTTATTTCATATATTTACACTGTATAACCATATGCTTAAAGACTGATTTTTACATATTAATTAAGCCACCCGGAATTATCATCAATTGTTCTGTTAGACAGCCATTGGTTTCGCTTTGCAGTGACGCCTGCAGGCATTTTGCTTTGGCAGTCACTGTGAAAGCTACTCACACGGATCGCCACGGGAAGGCTGCTGTCTGCGGATCCGCATTATTTATTTTTTTAAATAAAAATAATAGTTTTTTTGTTTTTTTGTTTTTTTATCTTTTTAATTTTATTTATTTATTATTATTATTATTTTAAAAAATAAAAATTGGGAGGAGCTACTGAAGTAGCTTCAGTTTATTTGCAATTTATATACTAATTATTCGAGTTTCGATTTACTATATATTGAGTAATATTGTCAATGGTTTGAAATATCCTACTGGGATCTTCTGTGTAATAGTTCATTAAATGACTCCCGCTACACTAAAGATGGCAGTAAAAATTGTAGCAATATTTCCTCCTCTCGATCTATCAGCAACTTCACGAATAAAATTAATTCCTGTATTTATAAGATATGGATTTTCTCTCAAATAATTATATAAATAAATTGCAACGTTACTGAATATACTCCACAGGTCGCCGCCGCGCCCGAAAGGCGGAACAGAACAGCTTCCATTTAGACTTTGGTTTACGACAGTATTTGACATGCTTGCAACTCCTCTTTAAACTTCTTCACTCACCCAAAGCTGTTCTTTTTATAATGAACTTGTCTTAACTCTGTCCTCGGCAAGGTCTGCTCCCATTGGCTGGGCTGCACAGCCATACGCACGAGGCCAAGCAATATATCGCATGCAGCCTGCAAATGCTGTGTTTACCAATGCTGTGTTCACCAATGCTGTGGTCACCAATGCTGTGGTCACCAATGCTGTGTTCACCAATGCTGTGGTCACCAATGCTGTGTTTACTAATGCTGTGTTCACTAAAGCTGTGTTTACCAATGCTGTGTTCACTAATGCTGTGTTCACCAATGCTGTGGTCACCAATGCTGTGTTCACCAATGCTGTGGTCACCAATGCTGTGTTTACTAATGCTGTGTTCACTAATGCTGTGTTTACTAATGCTGTGTTCACTAATTCTGTGTTTACCAATGCTGTGTTCACTAATGCTGTGTTTACTAATGCTGTGGTCACCAATGCTGTGTTTACTAATGCTGTGTTTACTAATGCTGTGTTTACTAATGCTGTGTTTACCAATGCTGTGTTCACTAATGCTGTGTTTACCCAATGCTGTGGTCACCAATGCTGTGTTTACCAATGCTGTGTTCACCAATGCTGTGGTCACCAATGCTGTGTTTACTAATGCTGTGTTCACTATTGCTGTGTTTACCAATGCTGTGTTCACTAATGCTGTGTTTACTAATGCTGTGTTTACTAATGCTGTGTTTACTAATGCTGTGGTCACCAATGCTGTGGTCACCAATGCTGTGTTTACCAATGCTGTGGTCACCAATGCTGTGGTCACCAATGCTGTGTTTACCAATGCTGTGTTCACACAATGCTGTGGTCACCAATGCTGTGTTCACCAATGCTGTGTTCACCAATGCTGTGTTCACCATGCTGTGTTCACCAATGCTGTGTTCACCATGCTGTGTTTACCAATGCTGTGGTCACCAATGCTGTGGTCACCAATGCTGTGTTCACTAATGCTGTGTTTACCAATGCTGTGTTTACCAATGCTGTGTTCACTAATGCTGTGTTTACCAATGCTGTGGTCACCAATGCTGTGTTTACCAATGCTGTGGTCACCAATGCTGTGTTTACCAATGCTGTGGTCACCAATGCTGTGTTCACCAATGCTGTGGTCACTAATGCTGTGTTTACCAATGCTGTGTTTACCAATGCTGTGTTCACTAATGCTGTGCTTACCAATGCTGTGGTCACCAATGCTGTGTTCACCAATTCTGTGTGTCACCAATGCTGTGGTCACCAATGCTGTGGTCACCAATGCTGTGGTGACCAATGCTGTGGTCACCAATGCTGTGGTCACCAATGCTGTGTTCACCAATGCTGTGTTCACGCAATGCTGTGTTCACCAATGCTGTGTTCACCAATGCTGTGTTCACCAATTCTGTGTTCACCAATGCTGTGTTCACCAATGCTGTGGTCACCAATGCTTGTGCTTAAAAAATGATAATTAAAATACTTTTACGTTCTATCCTTGCGGCCTTTTTTCTGCAAAAAATGATGACGCGGCGAGTCAAGATATGGGATTACAAGGATAAGAAATGGGGATAGAGGTAGAGAGAGAGGTAGTCGGAAATTGTCACCGGGTGATTGTCACTGCCTTTCATTTTCATTGACTTTATCCAACATTTCTATTGACTTGCCATCATACAGGTTCATTCATACTACCGACTCGTTTTGCTTGCAAAAATTGATTCGTTCCATTCTGATTCTTTTGTTAAAAGTGTAGCATTGTAAGACTCCACTAACTTTGGCACCACCCAGTGTACGACCTAGAAGTGCTTTTTTAAGTAAAATATCACCAAATTTTAATCTAAAAGCTCTTGATTTCATACTTATGCAATCGCTGGTCTCTGTTTGCTGTTTGTTTTAAATGTCGAAAGCTCGAGCTGACAAATTCTTTCCTCTGGTCTGAGCGAACTGTTCGCGCGCCTGCATTTTGT
>NIVC01001243.1:0-51333 GCA_002269645.1 Macrostomum lignano
AATATCAGTAAATACATGTGTGGTAACTATGTCAGTTAGTGGTATCTGTATCAGTTACTGTGGTATCTGTATCAGTTACTGTGGTATCTGTGTCAACTACTGTGGTATCTGTGTCAACTACTGTGGTATCTGTGTCAACTACTGTGGTATCTGTGTCAACTACTGTGGTATCTGTGTTAACTACTGTGGTATCTGTGTCGGTTACTGTAGTATCTGTGTTAACTACTGTGGTATCTGTGTCGGTTACTGTAGTATCTGTGTCAACTACTGTGGTATCTGTGTCAACTACTGTGGTATCTGTGTCGGTTACTGTAGTATCTGTGTCAACTACTGTGGTATCTGTGTCAGATACTGTGGTATCTGTGTCAGTTACTGTGGTATCTGTGTCAGCTACTGTGGTATCTGTGTCAACTACTGTGGTATCTGTGTCAGATACTGTGGTATCTGTGTCAGTTACTGTGGTATCTGTGTCAGCTACTGTGGTATCTGTGTCAACTACTGTGGTATCTGTGTCAACTACTGTGGTATCTGTGTCAGATACTGTGGTATCTGTGTCAGTTACTGTGGTATCTGTGTCAGCTACTGTGGTATCTGTGTCAACTACTGTGGTATCTGTGTCAACTACTGTGGTATCTGTGTCAGTTACTGTGGTATCTGTGTCAACTACTGTGGTATCTGTGTCAGTTACTGTCTTATCTGTGTCAGATAATGCCACAGAGCCAGGCGACACCCCATCAGACAATGCAGCAATGGTGCTCAGTCAGCCGCATTCGCCCCATCCGCACTCGCAGCGAACTACAAATCCGGCATGCCGTTCTACGCCGCAAGCGCTGCCTGCCTGGCTGCCGCAATCCTCCTGACCCCGCTGCTGGTGCTTCCTGGAGGCAGAAATCCTGCCACTACTTCGGCCGCCGTAGCCATTCACTGTCACATTGCTAGCGGAATCTTCTTGGCTTTTTCTAGTAAGACGTACAGCGCAGGGCTTTCATTAAACTCGCCAAAATTGAAGAATCGTTAACAATGTCATCAAAATAGCCATTAAGTTACGCCTCTAAAAATAGTCTGCATATAAGCGAGAAATGAACGTGGCCAAAATGGAATCGAAGCTCTGGCGCGAGATTTGCTGAGTTACTGCTCAAAATTGACAATATGCATGACATTACGCATTAGAATAAATTGGTCTTAATTGTAGTTTTCCTGCTAAAAAACTGTTGCAGCACTAGTAGTGTTTGCCTTAGAGGGGCCGTAGCCCAGCGGTCTAGCGCAGCTGCTCTGGTGTGCCAGCGACCCAGGCTCGATTCCAAATGCAGTCACATTAATTTGGGGCTGAATTGGAATCTCGGCTTGGCTCTGCTCGTGCAATTAACGGCCTTGAGAGCCAACCCCCAAGGCACAGTGAAGTGTACATGCCTAACGATAATATAAAGTTAGGGCCGCTGTACACTCCTGTGTGAGTGTGTGCCTGCGTACGTATCGCGCGCATGTGTGCCTGCTCAGGGGAGTCTGCGGAATGGGCAGTAATGCCTCTCGCCGGTTGTGTGCCTATGTCGCTTAAAGTGCGCCAGGGTGCACACAACCCCCCTGCCTCTAATAAAAAAAGTGTTTGCCTTTCTAAGAAGCAGATTATCGATCGAGCTTCATTCTAGACTACCCGAGTGTAGCTAACGTCCTACACTGATGCTCTTCTTCCGCAAAACTTGCAGGCGTATCGTTGGCGGCAGGCTGCCTGCACTTTGTCGGCGCCGTCGACTTTGAAGGTTTGAACGACGCCGAAACCGAGCTGACAAGACCGCCAGGCCACAGCGGACCCGGCCACCCCGATGTCAGCTACCATTTCGGCCTCTCCTTCAAACTGGCAATCGTTGCATTCGCCGCGATAAACGCTGGAATGGCGGCCAGCACCTGCCTCTGGTCGGAGCGAAGACGCTCGGCTGCGAGGTTTTTCGACAATAAAAAGATCGATGAAGAAGAGAATGATTCTCAGGCGCGAGCAGGCGCAACCAACAGTCGAAGAGCTGCCGTGGCGGCTCCCGAAGCTGTCGAGTTGAGATCGTGTCCGCTGGCCAGCGAAGCGTGGGAATAACGATGAGCAAACGATTTAAACAAATACCGACTTGAAAATTTACGTGTAGGCAAATTATAAATAATTTCAAAAATGAATTAATTCATTAATTCCGTTTTTATTAAATGATTTGTTTCTAAATCGACTTTAAAAAGGTTAATAAGTTTAAATTCATGTGATATTTCCCATCGATGCATTCAAATAAATTATTTGGCAATAAAATCAAAATTATGTCAAAAAATTATTTTTCTGTTTAGATACGACAAAGTTAAATAAAAGGATGGCTTGGAAAGTTTTTTATAGCAGTACTGTCTAATTTTCTTTCAAGAAATACTTTATTGTCTCAAACAACGGAAACCTTTTTGCATAGTTTAAAAGGTAATTTTGTCATTTTTCCATTTGTTGTCCATTTGAATTTCGAATCACTTGTTCACTAATTTATAAGTATTGAATTATATGCTTATTGTTGTATGTTGAGACTAGGTACGAGGTAGGTGGGCTAAACTTTGCAAAAACGATTCTGGTAAAAACTAGTTCAAGTTGGTTTTTTGACAATCAAGCTACGCTCATACTTTAGTCAACAGCTACTAAGAAAACCAGTTTGTCAGCAAATACGAAGGTGCAAATATACTCTTAGTCAAATCGGTTACACATCGCAGAGCAGCGCGACGCCTCGCATTACCCAGTGCTCAACAGGTTGGTTGGTCTTCAGCCTGATGGTAGCCACATATGTGAGATCCGTTCTTCTCGGCTTCTTATAGATAGGGCACGGGTACATCAGTCTGCCCTCACTATCGAGCTTGTTGATGGCGTAGATGTGCACCACCGGGAGCGGCTCGTTGAGAATCTTGGGCCGAGCTTCAGTCAGGCGGCTGTTCTTGCGGTCCCAGCCGGCGCCCTCGAGGAACAGACCGTGGACGAAGACGCCTTCTAGTGGCGCTTCTTTGACTTCATGCTGTAGCATAGTGGTGACGTCGTTTTGCAGCAGGACGCTGTCCAGAGCCCAGCCCTTGTGGGCCCGCGTCACCTCCTGGCGCATGGCGGTCAGGAAGCCCTGCGGGTTGAAGAAGCCGGTCATCCAGAAGCAGTTGGGCCGGCCACCGAACACCCAGGTGTGGAATTGCTGGTTCCGGTTGATCAGCTCGGTGAACCAGAAGCCGAGGGCTGACGAGTCCCAGGAGATCTTGCTCCACACCTGCGGTATCTTGGCGTCGTACATGGAGTCCAGAGCGTCGCGCAGATTCTCATTCATGATGATGGTGCCGTCGATGGCCAGCTTGAGGTCGGTGAGCGTGGTCCTCACTGCCGAGATGACGCGCTGCATGCGGTCCACCTCCTGTCTGAGGAAGATGTTCATCGGCTTCAACTCGCCCATCTTTTTTAGACGCTCGCGCACTTCGAACGGCACGTAGTCTCCGGGCAGTTTCTCCAGCAGGTCCTCGGCCTGCTTGTACACCACTGACTCGCGCGTCTCACCGGAGCCTCCGCCGGAATCCTTCGGCTGGATGCTGAGGATGCAGTCCAGGATGGTCTTAGTGGTGCGGCCCTGGTAGCTGATGTCAGCGTTGGCGTGCAGGCCGAACACCTGCGGCATGTCGTAGCCAGGCAGGTTCTGGATGTACTCAAGGTACTCAGTCAGCTTGGCGAACTTCGGTATGCTGTAGCCCTTGTAGAACTCAAAGCTTGGTTCAAATATCTTTTCAGAAAACCAAACCTTGCAAAATGTATTGAGCAGGATTTTATCAAAATCATCTGTGACCCTGCCACCGTACTGGATTTCGCCGAGCATGTATCTCACAGTGCTCCAAGTTACACCCCTCTTCAAGTCCATGTCATCCAGGTGGTTCTGCACAAACTGGATGCTGGCGTTCAAGTCGGCGGTGTTGAACTCGTAGGGGATGTTCCAGCCGATGGGGCCGAACTTCCGGCGCTCCTGGACTACCGTGTGCAGGAAGGCAACGCTGTAGAGCATTGGACGCCACTGCGGCATGTTACTGATGTCCAGGAAGTCCTGCGTGAAGCTCGTGAAGGTTCGCTTTAGACCCGCCTTCACGCCCTGGGGTGGCTCGTTTGTAAACTTGATGGACTGCTGGAGGAAGGCAATAGGAAACTTAGGATGCACCTCGCAGGTGACCCACAAGCTGAAGTCGTCGTGTACCGACTCCGCCTCGGGCAGCTGCTCCGTCAACTCCATGACATAATCTAGCGATAAATGGCAGTTCTGCAGTAGAGCCCAGCCTCCATTCTGCAGACAGTTTGAGATTAGCCTCCTGGCGTGAACTTCCTGTCCCTGGCCCATAGATATGACCTTGCACTCCTTCTTGTGCTTCTTGGCCAGCAGTTCAATACTTGGTGTCGGGTCGGAGCCCATTGAAAGCAGACCGACCATTGGCGTTCGTGGCTCCGACTCGCTCCAAACAGCTTCAACATCCAGTATGACACCTTCGGCAAACTTCGCCCCCAGGCTGTCAGCGATGTACTTCTTAGCCTGAGAGATGGTGCGATCTGGGCACCAGGATCTGATGAGCAGCAGGCGACGGAAAGAGTCAATTTGGGTGTCGTATCCATCTGGAATTACATCTTCTTCAGGAGTTTCCTTATCGAACCATTGCTTCCAGGTCTTTTCGTTGCGAGTTATCTGGTCTAGAATGCCAGAAAACTGGTGCAGATTCGACAGTTCAACTAAGTTCAGCCAAGTTGAATCCAAGATCCACTTGTACGGCTTTTCCCGCACCGCGTTCAGATCAAGGGACGCGCCACCTTTGATTAGAGTTTGGAACTCATCGTGTCGTATTTTATTTGACTGCATGTCGATCTTCAAAGCCAGCAACAAAGTGAATGTCAGCCTGTCGATTTCATACAGACCTCGGATTATGTACCTCCATACTGAAGTTGTCATGTACTCAATAATGAATGAAATTCGCTTCAAATTGATTGGTGACTTGGTTGATCGTTCCATAGACAGGTCAAACAGGTGAAGGAACTGCCTCAAGGACGTCTGATACATCACATTCACCATTGACATCTCGGTGATGAGGAAGTACAGAATCGAACCTCTAGACGCTACTGGTCGGAATTCTTCGCGGGCATCGGCGATCTGCTGCTGAGTTTCTTTTGCCGTTTCGATCTGCTTCAGAACTTCAATCGATGTTACCTTGGTTTCTTGAAGAACTTTAATTAGTTTTTCATCGTCGACTAAAGAGCCCTGGGTGCTGGTCAGGCGCACTAGAAGAGTGTCCTCTAAGTTTTTCATAAGCCTATTGTTCTTCGTGACGCTTTCCATCAAAAGCACCCTCTGAACTTCAAGATCTGACTTCTCGGTTTTGATTACTCGGCCAAGCAATTGATCTTCCAGTCCTTTCATCGTTACGGTGAAGTCGATAATGCTTGCCCTGGCATAGATTTCCGGCGTGTAGGCTGGATTCGGCAGCTTCGTAGTCATGTACAAGTAGAACCCGGACATCACGTCAACTTCTTTGTCGCCAACTTTTACTTTCTTTCTTGAGCCCTGTTTAATAAAATTTTTGTCGAGAATATTATCCAGAGCGGGGTCTAATTCCTCACCGATGTCTTCAATCAGGAGCGGACGTCCGAGAGACAGAGCGTCTTCTATGTGCTGGCGGAAGTACTTGTGATTGAGCGTTGTGATTTGCAGGTCATTGGCAGCCTCACGGTTCTTAACCCAGCTCTTCCCTTGTCCCTGCGGATCAATCAGCAAGGGGTAGCGGCTGGCTTGGGTCACGATGATGCCATTTTCTGTGCTCAGCTCATCATTGGGCAGGCCCTGCAGATTCCACTCGGCAATTGTTGTGGCCTCAACAAGCATGTCGATTAGATTGAGACTTTCACTGTGGGGAATCTTCTTTTCGGTCATCATTTTCTGCCAGTTTTTGCTCAAATTCTGACGGAAGTCTTGATTGAACGGCCCAGAGTAGGACAGAAAGGCGGTGGCTAAGAGAACATCTCCAGCCAGTCTGCCAATCTGGGACTTGTACTCCTTGCTCTGGTGCGTCCAGCGCTCTTTCTCATCGGCTAGGCCAGCGATCAGCTGTTCCGCTGCGCGCATCTTCCGACGACACGCTTCGGCATCGTCCTCCAGCATCTGCTTTTTGTGCATCGCCTCCTCGTAGACCGCTCGGACCTTGGCTAGCTCGGCTTCCTTTTCGTCTAGCGTTGCTTGTGCAGCAGCGAGGTCTTCGTTCGCTTTCCTCAATCGAATCTCCTGCTTTGCCAGGTTGTCTTTCAACGGTATGACCTCTTTGTTAATCCAAAAAAACTCTTGCATAGCCTTTGTCCACGATAGCAAGCCTGCTACATTTCCGCAGACCCTTTTCGCCGTTTCCATATTATAATCTTCCATTTCTAGGTAGGGCATAAGAAACTCAATGCTTTCTTCGTTGATTGAATCTTTGGAAAACTGCATTAGCATGTTGAGGAACGTGGCGTTGGACATGAGCTTCTGCGATTCACTCCAGCTCGGCTTCGGACACGGCCTGTCAGGATCCTGCTGGACTGGATCTAAGCGTCGCTGGAATAAGATCAGAACGCAGTCCATTATGCGCATGATTAGATGCGGTGGACTGCCCAGTCTCTTTACTGTGGCAATGTCGCCTGGTTTGATGGTGTTCAGCGCCTCTGCAGCTGCCTCCAGTGCTGGTCGAGCAGCCTCGAGCTTGTTCTCAGCAATGGCCTTATCCTGAGCGATGGATTCGACGATCATTTGCGCTCGATCTTTTACTGATTCAACAGTGTTCTTAATCTCTTGAGCCTCACGCTGTTCAGTAGCAACAATCTTTAGCACCCTCTGGGCTTCTTTGTTGGCAACCGCCAGTTCCTTCTCTTTGACTACCAGCTCCGCGCTTAACACTTCGACGGATTTTTGAGCTTCGAGCAGCTTCTGGAGTCCGGTGTCCATTCTAGATGCCAGATCGCCATAGTAAGCATTCTTTCGCGAGTAGATTTCTTTGTAGCCCTGCAAGAAGCTGAGATACGACTTAGGCGTAACATGAGTGTTGCGCCTGTACTTGTGAAAGTATTCGCTACAGCTTTGAGCAACTCCGCCGTGCACTACGCCCATGGATTCGATGATCTGGGTCTTAACAGTGTCGGAGCACTCGATGTCAAACTTGGACAGAAAATTTTCGGCAACGGCAATGAGCGCATCGCGTGGCCAACGCTGGAACCAGTCTACTGTGCAACCGGATGTTAGTGCCGGAAATTTCAATGCGCGGCTTCGGAACTTCTCTCCGACTGGGGAGAAACACAACACCACGTGCAGATTTTGCTTGGTTCTAGCAAAAAAGTACTCCTCTAGATTTTCGTTGGTCGGGGGCCGTCTTGGATATTCCTTCTTCATCACGCCGATAAGCTCTTGACAAATTTCGTCCATCTCGTCCCTTTGGAACAGATTAGGTACAACTCCTGAAGCAAGCACGTTGTTGAGGTACTCAAGAAAGCTTTCGTCTTTGATTTCGTTGTCAGTGAACACAAACGTGACGCCCTTTCCCCGCTGTCCAGCGGTCCTGTATAGTAGTTTGAGATCCTCCATCAGGTTTGCAACGTTGTACGATCTAGTGAGCGTGATCTGGAAAGTCTTGTAACCAGCAATAAACGAGGAAAGTCTCGTCAGCGACTGCTTGCCGGAGCCCCCAACTCCTACTAGGAGAGCGTTGCCCCTCGGTGTGCTGATGATTCGAGAAATCTTCAATAGATGCTTCATAGCGTCGTGGAAGAAGACTAGATCCATGCCCGCTCCGCGGATGCTTTCATTGTATTGTCTGAGAAAGTTCTGAAGCCGCTCGCTCAAGAACTGCAGCGTTGGTATCTGGAGAGTCAAGAATTCATAATTAGTCAACAAGTTTAATCATTATTTTAAACTAAAGGCAATCACGCTACTTACTGGCTCATAAACCCTTGGAACCTCAAGGACTGCCTCATCCGATTCCTCACTAGTAGCTTCAGGCAAGTCTCTGAAATTGGGCGCAAAATATTAAATCTACGTTTCAGTGCTATTACGATTATCTGTTTTCAATTACCTGAGGAAGTTTGCGAAGAACACAGTCTGTTGTACTACAGGTACGTGGACCTCGTTTAAGTTCTCTTTGACAACCCTGTGTATTGTTGACTCAAACCACGCTGCTTCATCAAGACTGGTGAACCTGCAAATGGAAGGGTTAGTCGAGTTAATTGTGGGAAACGATATGCAAAGAATCGATATACCTGTAGACTCACCTATCGGAAATAACTCTGCAACATTCGTGCTTCCAAAGGCTTAGCAGTGTATTGGTGTCCTTTACAACCTCACTTTCGGTGCCGATCATGCCTTGCCAGATGCGACTTAGGTCTCTCAGATTGAAGACGTAGTGAAACTTAGCCGGGGTTGGCAGCATCTTAGCCTTCGTCAGCTGCCAGAGGCGTCGAGTTAGCGGCACGAGGCGTTCAACAAGATTGCAAACTTCGTCGGAAAATCCGCGCTCTTTGCAGAAGTGGCCGCAGCCGATGATGCTGAAGATTCGATCGATGCTAGAATTAGACGGCAGGGTGCAGTTAAAGATGTTAAACTGCCGCTTCAATCTTTGTGGAATGTCGTTTCGACCACCCCCGGGGTGAATCATGGCGGCCACAAACTGCATGTCGACAACCGTGGTGAAGTCGCCGGGTTTCTCCAAGCTGTAAAAACCCGACGTCTCCATGAGTTGTCGGACGATCTCGTTGGCCGTCTGATCGCCCCACTCGTTGATCATCGGCATGTTGATATCGTCGATGAAGACGGTCATCTTGCGCCCTGCAGGCGGCCCAAAAGTCGATCCCATGCGCTTGTCGACGTAGCTCTCGATAGTTCGTTGGAACATCATCGGGGTAGTAGCGCTAGAAAAGTTAAGAGCCTTTTTCATGTGCACCTCGGGGTCGAATTCGGCCAGGAATTTGTTGATTAGCACCGTTTTTGCTGTGCCTTGCTCGCCAATAAGCAGCACCTGCTTCCCCTGCTTGTGGATAGTTTTAACCAGAAACTCTGTGCGCACGTTGTCGACGTTAGGAACTAGAATGGAGCCGTACTCCGGAGTGCTGTCCTTGGGGTACTCGAACTCTTCCACTCTTCTTTCCCAGTGTTGCCAGTAGCCGTCTTCACCCACGAAGAAGTCAAACATTGTGTTGCCAGAATCTTTCACGCAGGGTGGCAGATCCAGACCAAGATTTCGCATGTGCTGTTCAAGCCTTGCTCGGTCGTCCCACTCCAGCAGCGCGCCGATAGACCACATGATTACAAAGACGTACAGCCTCTTGTACACATCCGGTTCTAGTGCGGCCTCTCTCTCTTCCCGCTTGGGAATGAGACCTTCGAGCAGATCGCAGCACTGCCGTACAATAAAAGCCTCTAAAACTTTCATCTTAAATGTGAGGTACTGAGTTGCGAAGCGCATTATGTTAGCAAAAGTTGACTCAAACAGTGGAAACAGATTATTGCGCTCGGAGTCATTTCGCTTGAGCAGCCAGCCGCTGAGCAGGGGGTTCCAGTTGAGCCCGGAGCTGGACATGTACACCATGCCGTTACGGGACACGGTGGCCGGCGACGCGTTGTCAATGTTGTGCACCTCGAAGATGATTTTACAGTTCGGTGCCATGGGGATTCGATCGCCGTTGGCCAGAGTCAGCGTCTTGTTGTCGTCCAGCACCGAGTTGAGGTTCTCGATCCAGATGGCGTCCACGGGGCCGTCCAGCACCAGCCAGATGTGCTCGCCCTTCTTGGCCTTGAGGGTGCGGCGCCACAGCGTGGAGAAGATGCCGTCTGTCCAGTCGTTGGTGGCCACGTCGAGCCGACCAAACATCTGCGGCGCCGTGATGGCCTTAGGGTTCATGCGGAGCTCGCGGTGCGGCTCACCGCAGTCCGTCATGGCCTTCATCAGCGTGTGGATGCAGCAGGTCTTGCCGGCTCCCGATGGTCCGAGCGTCATCATGCCGTGACGGACGCGCTGCGTCTCAAACAGCTGGATGAGCTTCAGGTTCCAGGAGTCCCAGTTGATGAGCTGAGTTTCCTTAACTTGATGCTCAATGGCCTTCTCTAGATCGTCGTATCCAGCTTTGTCAAGCCTCAAGCCTAAATTGCATGGTGCGAAACAATTCATGTTAGCGTATTCATCAGTTGCAAGCAGGAACTTGAAGTACATACTCGAGCACATCATTTGAGTAAAATACTATGACGTTGGACTTCTGGCAAATACATTAGAAAGACAGAAAGCGTTTTATTTCTGGAAGGCTTAGCTAATTTGCAGTCTTCTGTAGCTAATGTTTTTTTACAATATTATTAAACTTGTGAAGTGGCATCCGAGCAACCACAGAGTCGTATTAACTGTTTCTGAGAAACTACATCCGGTTTTTAACTGCTTCGGGTGAGTAATTTAAGGACGTGTAAAAATTAGTGTGCCAATTTTTCGTCGAAAAAACTATCTTTGAATACCCGGGCGCCCTTCAATACACACGCAAGCCCCTGCAACAACACCGATGCGCCAGACGCAGCAAAGTAATACGAGTATCCAAGAAATTATACAAGATCTTCTACCTGGAAATATGTCCTCAATTAGTGACATGAACAGCGGATCGTCCTCGTCAACCAGCTTGGACATGTTCATGTCGCGCAGCACTCTCATCATAGTAGACTGTTCAGGCTCAGCCGGGTTGGCTCGTCGGGCCTGGCCGAGAGTTCGCAGAACGGACAAAATATTGCGCAATCCGAAGTCGTAGTGGACCTAAAAAAGCAAGAAAAAATATAATGCATGACATTCAGGATATTGATATTCTAATTGTGTTGATTTTTGTCGACCGTTTTGTCTCCCACTCCTCTTTCGACGGCATTCTTATAGACGACTAGGAACGACTAGGATTTGAAATCCGAGGATTTTGCTTTCGACAGGAGGCAGACCCAATGTTCATCTTTTGACATGTTGTGACTTTATCATAGCTCTATGGATAATAATAAAGCTTTTCGTTCTGAAAATTATAATTCTATGTTAATTTCTTATTCTACGTACATTTCCTGTGCCAAAAAAACATAAAAATGCATGGCACAGCTCGACAAGTTGGTTTTATGAATCTATTTTATCAACTCTGTCACACACATTGTTACACAGTCAACTAGGAAAGACGAAATAGATTCACAAAACCAATGAGCCAAGCCGTGCCATTTAATAGCTTTTTTGCCACAGAACATGTACAAATGTAAATAGAATAAAAATTAACATAGAATCCTAGTTTTCTAAACAAAAAGCTTTATGAATATCAGTAGAGCTATAAGAAAGGTACAAAATATCATAAGATGAACACTGGGTCTGCCTACTATCGAAAGTAATAACAATTTTTGTGCTGAAAAAAATGAAAACTTCCTATTTCCGTAGTGTATTTTTTCGGAGAAAACCAGCCTCCCTTAACATTTTCTAAGAAATTTAGTTTCCTTTACTACTTGAGAAGTCCTTGGCATGGAGTCGGATGCGTTTACCGCGGTCTCGCCCCGTTTTGACGTATTAAATTATACTCAGTGACCTCTAAATCTTGATTATTTACACGTAAATGACTTACCTGCTTCGTGAGCTGCTCCTCGCACAGCTTGTACAAGGTGAAGAACTTCCTGGCCAGTACAACATTGTCGATAAAGCCAACTGAGGCCAGCTTGACTCGGATGATGATCTGCCGGTCCGGCACCATCATGGCCACCGTGCGGAAGTTGATCTTCAGATTCTCCGGCAACTCTTGACGACCGGCGTAGCCCGGGTTCATCGTCAGGAAGATTCCGAACTCCGGACTTAAGTCGACTTGATCGCCGTCAGTAAAGATGAACTGCTTTTTGTGCTCTTTCTTGCAGGTGAGCACAATGGCGATCTGTTGAGCAGCCACGGACAACACGGGGAGCTCGATGCGGTTAAACTCGTCGAAACAGCCCCAGCTGCCTGATTGAGCCAGACCCTGTGTAGTTGGGAAGAAGAAGGAACTCCGATGTTTGATCAGGTAAATATTACGTTTCAGTTTCTCAAAGAGTAGCTCGTAGCACTGCTATAGAAAAATATACGGCTACAAAAACGCAAAAATACTATTACCGAATCCGCCGCACACAATCAAGCATCCATTTTCCTCAGATTCCTTTGCTAATCGATTCATGCGTTATACCACAATGTCCTCACCTTGAAAATCCTGCCAAGTCCTCTGAAGTCCATCTGATCCGAGCAGTTGAAGACCACCACGTACTTGCCGAGGCAGCGGCCCATGTCTTTCACGGTTTCAGTTTTTCCCGTGCCGGCGGGACCAGCAGGCGAGCCGCCCATGGACATGCCGAGAGACTGGGCCAGGGTGATGTAGCACCGATCAGTCAACGGTGTAATTACAAGTCGTTCGGTGCAGCCAAGAAACTCATTTTGATACTCAAAGTTAACGTCTGTAATGCTGATCTTGCAACTGTCAGTGTCCTCGACAAAGTAGAACCGAGTCTGTTTTAGCCACTCGAAATCCGAAGAGGATCTGATGTGCATCTTGCAGAGCTCGTCGAAAATATCCCGCTGGTGCACGTGGACAGTGATTAGGGTTTCAAACTTGGTGCGGTCGACTTTAGATAGATCCTGAGTAGTCTGCTGGATGAGCACGTTTAGCAGCTCTAGAAATGCCTTGTTGGTGTTTGACATCAAGGTCCTTTCAAATCGGCTATTGTTCAAAGCGTATGTTGAGTCACGCGTCCAAATCAGCTGAATTCCTAACAGGCCAACTTGAGCAGGAAACTTATCTAAGAAGTTCAGCAGGCTAAAGTTTCGCTCGCCAATGTCGTGGAAGGCGTCTACAATTAAACAGCGTACTGAGAAGTGCGTCTGCTGCAATAGGGTCATGAGCCACTCTTCCACATTGCCTTCGGCTTTTACCGGCTGTCTGAATGGCAGCACGACACCTTCGCTTGAGTAGCACTCCGTCATAGTGCTGTACTGCCTCTCGTGAAATTTGACAGCTTTAACATTGTCGAACACCGACAGCAGGTGGTTCTGGATTGTGTGCGGATCCGATGCTTGGCCAAGAATCTCCAGCAAGACCGGGTCCGATACAAAGAAGAAGCGAGGAAAAAGAAGGCGCTTCTTTTCTAGGTAGCCGGAGAGAGACTTTCTACAAAGCTCCAGCTGCTCAAGCAGATGCGGCAGCAGCTGGCTCATGGTCTCATCTCCTACGCAGCAGCGGCATACGTTCCTAATATCGTGCGCCCTGTTCATAATTCGGATCCAGCTCTTGTCGATGTTGCTGAATCGTTTTGCCTCAGTTGGCAATTGCTTGGCAATGTCTCCACCAACGAATGCCGCTTCCAGATAAATCCACAGACTCTGAACTGTTAGCCACTGTTCAATTATTTCGTTCGTGTTAGTGAGGCTTTTCACCCACGTTTGGATCTCGGTTCTGAACGGAGCGTTGTAGCGATTGCTCATCAAGGAGCCGAGTACCATCAAAGAATCTTCCAGGAAGGTGATGATCTCTCCCAAGTGGTCACCTCTAATCAGCAATTCGCCGCGATGCTTAAAAGCCACAAATTTTAGCTCGTGGCTTTCCCACTCAGCGATCACAGCTTTAAGCTTGGATTCAATGTCCCTTTCCTTCACTGCGCTGATGCAGATATCCTCGATTTCATCCTTAAATTGAAGCAGAGGAGCCTCTAGAATGTCTCTCAAAGTGAAACTGTCGCTCTCTACATCAAAGTCGTGATTTGTCAGGTCGCTCATTCGCTGCCAGTGACGCAGCTTCATGGCCTTGTTGGTCATCAGCTCCAGCAGTGGCACCATCTCATTGAAGTCTTCGATCATCTTGCTGAGGTCAGTATACGCGGACCAAGTCTTCAGTCCCGATGGTAGCTTTCGGCATCGCATTTCCAGAGCTTGCAATTCCGAGCTGATCTGATCAACGTCAATATCGGCGAACTGAATGTCATAGAAAGCGCTGACAGTATTAATGACGTCGTTGTACAGGTTGTAAAGCTTGGTAAGCAGCCCGAGTTCTTTCTTGATTCTTTCTAGGTCTGGGTAGCTGCTCACCTGCAAACCAAACAGCTCTTCGCCTCCGCTGAGGGTGTTGTATTTTCTAAAAAGAATGTCAAACTTGTTCTGAAAGATGATGAGGCGGTCAGATGCCTCTCTAGGATGGAGGTCGGACACCATCGGTCCGTTAGTTTCGTAATCGTCGAAAAACTCCGCAGCCTCCAGCTTGAACGAACTCGTGTCTTTGATTAAGTCGGCCTTGTAGCTATCTTGTATGCTAAACAGATAGTTCTGCATCCTGACTCCTTTGGCTTTTAGTTGCAGCCAAGTGTATTTGAGAGTGTCAACCTGTTCCGATTCTTCTTTTGGCACGTTAAGGTGCCACTTCTCCAGCAGATCGTAGCACTCCTCAATTATCGGAATGATAGTGTCGATCTCAACCTCTCTGTCACGGACTTCTTTTAGAGCAGCCATCACCTTGCGAATGTCGTCTAAATCTTTGATCGGGCGATCTAGCACTTTGTTGATGGCCTCCATCTCAGGGAAAAGCTTCACGACCTCAGATCTGTAGATGAGTCGGAGTGCTCGACCGAATATCTGGCGCCATTCAACAAGCTCTGCTTTGACAGAGAGCTTAAAGCGCTCAGTCAGAATGACAATTGGTCCGCACTCGATTGCAGAGTCGGAATTATTAACAAAATCTTCTTGTTCAAAGAACTCGAGAATTTTCGTCTTGTACTCAAACAGCTTTGGAGATTGTTCCTGAAACTGCCTCAGAACTGCCTGCTTATTGGCACTCCAGATGTGCTTAAACTCGTCGATTCTTACTAGAGAACTAATCAGTTCTTTCTTTTGCACAATCACGGCGCTCGAAAGCATAGAGTACTCCTGTGCCACATCATTGTTTCTTGAAATAAGATGATGCATTGATTTGGCTCGGCTGCTCTGCAACTCCACAGGCTGCTCCGTGGCACTCTGATACTTGGAAAGTCGCCTGGACTGCTGAGACTGCTGTGTGGCGGCAGAGTAGCTAGACATCTCGGAAGCGGACACACTCTCTGCAAAACTCGGAGCCCTAGACCTCACTACCATTCTCTCCGTTCTGTCTTCCTCCTCTTCGTCATCACCATCGCTAGCCAAGTTTGGATCAGTTTCTGACGGCCATAGAGTCCAATCGTTGGACCACTGCAGCACGTTCCGGCTGACATTAATGATTGAGTAAGCAGCCTTGTTTACTCCCTGTTGCACTTCTTCCACAGAGGGACTCAGAATCACATTGGGAATAGATAGAGTAGCAAAGCACTGAAAGAGTGGACGCTCAACAGATGTGTTTTTATCGAAGGCGATCATATTGGATGCGGTGATGCGCCGGCGTATTGTCTCCAGCGTGTTCTTCGTCACCTTGACTAGTGCATCAATGTTCTTGCCATTGAAAAACATTTTCAATTCTGTGGCTGCCTCCTGTAGATGCGCTTTCAGTTCCAGTTTCGTTCGGTGCTTAACGGCAGTCGGATCGTCTTCGTGAAAAACTTCGATCGGCTCTTCGGTGTCTGGAGCCTCACCAATGAGCATGTGGATAAGCTCATTAACTGACTCTTCAATGTTGCTGCTTATCATCTGAAGCGAATGGGCACCCTTCTGGCAAAGGCTATGAGTGTGTTCGACAAAAGCTTCAATAGCCCAGGGTTCATTGTCAGGCAGCTCACACAGCGACACGTTAACCATTTCATCAAACTGACGATCGATCCGGAACTCTCGCAGATCTCTTGCACGCGACAGCAGCAACTCCAGGTCGGACATTTCTGCACGTACCTCATTCAGGTAGACGTCAGTTCCTAAGCTCATCCAGTTGAGCTCCATCAGTCCCGGCTTCAGAGCCAGCTTTAGACGACCAAGTCGTGTGCCCAGCAGTGGCTCGTACTCTTCTGGTATTGAAGACAACAGCTGATAGTAGTTCACAATTATGCTTGTCAACTCATCGTAGCGTCTCCGGATGGTGCTCTGGTGAACTCTTAGTTCGTGAGCGGCCAGTGGAATGTCCATACCGAGTCGCGACATCAATTCCGTTTCGCGGATCAGCGTGAGGACCTCGGCATTCAGGTTCACTAGCAGGCGACGCGTCTCGGCGTGACGCGTGAGCAGTGGAGCTTTAAATCCCTCGTGCGCCTTCTGCACCTGGCCAGTCCACAGTCGATGGTAGAGCATTTCAAAAGCGACCAACGCTTCGGCCAACTTGTTGTAATTCTTCACTAGCCGTTTGCCTTCCTGGGTTTTAAGCAGCTGGGGAATTTTCTGCAGCAGCACCATTGGCCCTTCGATTCGGTGGTAGAGCTGTCTTGCCCAGTAGATTTTCCCGGCTATCGGAGGCAAATTTCTAGCGATGGGCGGTTGGTCTTTGTTATCGTTGTAGATTCTCACCGCCGAATCCAGCTCCTTACTGTAGATTTCCAGGATTTTCGAGTACTTCTCTTCGAGACCCAGACTGGGTACATCCAGACTTTCGAATCGCTTCAACGTCTGAACTGCTCGCAGGGTGCTGGTGGCCATGTCGAACTGGCTGTCAATGAAGGCCTTAAGCCTGGTCTGGAAAGGTAAAATTGCTCAAATGTACTACGCTTATATGCAGAAGTTTAAGATTAATTCTTAGGAAAACATTCTACTTCAGTACCTCAAGCTCCTTAATATCTTCGTTGAAACGCTCGTAATCTTTATCAAAGTCCATCACTCGTCGATCCAGGAAGTCGTACTTTCGACGTTCCATGGTGTCGACAATGGTCTTGTAGGACTTTTTGTACTCCTCGATGCCTTCAATGTTGCTTTCTTGCAGGCTGTCGAAGATTTCAATTTTTCTAAACATGTCGATAATCTTCTTCAGGCGTTTGCAGAAGGTGTCAAACTTGCCGAATATGTAGACTTCAGAGAAATCGAATTTCCTTTCGTTCGGCATCTGCTCGAGCATCTTCTTGGTGCTGTGAAAGCAAGCCTGGTATTCTTCGTTCAGCCGAATGCAGTCCACCAGCTTGGCAATCACGGCCTCTCTGGGTCGCTTCCAGATTGTATCCTTGCCATTGTTGGTGATGTAAGTCTTGCACGCGGTGATCATCTGGTTGGTCACTTTGAAGAACAGCGGTGTCAGACTCTCAGAGGTGTTGTAGAAACGCGAGACGCTGTTAATCATTCGAATACCGTTGATGAGTCTCGGAATCATTGGCACCATCTTCACGGGGTCGCTGTGGTACAATGGCATGCAGTGCTCATCCAGAGTGTACAGGAATCTCACGTTGTCCTTGGCTTCATTGGCGTTGTCTGTGACCTCGCGGTCCATTGCTTGCCATTCCTGAATTAATAAGAATATCAACTTGAGTGTGGAAGGCATCCCTTGCCCCTCTTGCCTGATCGACAAGACATGATCACCTGATTTAACCCGGGTTCAAAGAAGACAAATAATTAAGACCCATGAGCATCCACTGAAAATCTAACTCACCTCTTTAACTTTGGACTTGGCCAGATGCAGCACGGCCAGCACCTGAGTTACCTGGCGATTCTTGAGCTCGTCCAATAGCGAATAGTACTTGGCTAGGCGCCGCTTCCAGTATTCGAGCTCCGACCGTGGACCAACGTCGTCTCTAACGCGCAGGATTTGCTCCGACTCCGTCATCACCCGGTCGATGTGCGCCATCCAACCGCGGGCGATGGCTTCAACCTCGGCTAGCAGCTCAGCATTCGCTGCCACGGACGGAAGCGACTGCGTACTCTTCAGCTGCGACGCCAGGTGCTCGGGACACGGAGAAAGCTTCACCTTGGACTCGATTGTGTCACGTGAATCTGAAATGTGGAGTGAAGTCTTGATGCTTGCAGACAGACAGACAGACAGACAGACAGACAGACAGACAGACAGACAGACAGACACACAGACAGACACACAGACAGACACACAGACAGACAGACAGACAGACAGACAGACAGACAGACAGACAGACAGACAGACAGACAGACAGACAGACAGACAGACAGAATGCCAGTCTCACTATTCAGCAGGGTGACAAAGTCGTCCAGGCTGTTAATGAAGCGACTCCGAGTGATTTCGTGCTCGTCGCCATTCAACTGGCCCCATCCGTGACCACCGTCGAGCGCCTTCAGCTGGGGCAGCAGGACGCTAGACAGAAGCTGCTCAACCCCGGCAATGGCGCCGCCATTGGAGCAGTCGAGCTGCATCAGATTGGCCTCCCTGCCGATGTTCTCCAGCGTGATTGGCCGTTCGTTGTTGCAGCGCATGAACAGGGCGCACATGCCGTCAACTTGGTCGGTGGTGCCGTTGGTGACGAATAGCTTCGGCCGTCGCTGCGGCCGCGTGTTCGCAGATTGGAACCGGACAGGCTGGGGGCGAATGCCTGGGATTGGGATTGGTGGCATGGGTTTTATGATGGAGTGTCTGGCTCGAATGGGTAAGGTTATTGCTTGAAGAACCGATTATTGCATCTTAGTGGGCGCCCCTGTCTCTTGGTGGGCGCCCCTGTCTCTTGGTGGGCGCCACTGTCTTTTGGTGGGCGCCTGTCTATTTGACGGGCGCCCTGTCTCTTGGTGGGCGCCCCTTTCTCTTGGTGGGCGCCCCTGTTTCTTGGTGGGCGCCCCTGTCTCTTGGTGGGCGCCCCTGTCTCTTGGTGGAAGTCCCTGTCTCTTGGTGGGCGCCCCTGTCTCTTGGTGGGCGCCCCTGTCTCTTGGTGGAAGTCCCTGTCTCTTGGTGGGCGCCCCTGTCTCTTGGTGGGCGCCCCTGTCTCTTGGTGGAAGTCCCTGTCTCTTGGTGGGCGCCCCTGTCTCTTGGTGGGCGCCCCTGTCTCTTGGTGGAAGTCCCTGTCTCTTGGTGGGCGCCCCTGTTTCTTGGTGGGCGCCCCTGTCTCTTGGTGGGCGCCCCTGTCTCTTGGTGGTCGCCCTGTCTCTTGGTGGGTGCCCCTGTCTCTTGGTGGGCGCCCCTGTCTCTTGGTGGACGCCCCTGTCTCTTGATGGGCGCCCCTGTCTCTTGGTGGGCGCCCCCGTCTTTTTGTGGGCGCCCCCGTCTCTTTGTGGGCGCCCCTGTCTCTTGGTGGGCGCCACTGTCTTTTGGTGGGCGCCTGTCTATTTGACGGGCGCCCTGTCTCTTGGTGGGCGCCCCTTTCTCTTGGTGGGCGCCCCTTTCTCTTGGTGGGCGCCCCTTTCTCTTGGTGGGCGCCCCTGTTTCTTGGTGGGCGCCCCTGTCTCTTGGTGGGCGCCCCTGTCTCTTGGTGGAAGTCCCTGTCTCTTGGTGGGCGCCCCCGTCTTTTTGTGGGCGCCCCCGTCTCTTTGTGGGCGCCCCTGTCTCTTGGTGGGCGCCACTGTCTTTTGGTGGGCGCCTGTCTATTTGACGGGCGCCCTGTCTCTTGGTGGGCGCCCCTTTCTCTTGGTGGGCGCCCCTTTCTCTTGGTGGGCGCCCCTGTTTCTTGGTGGGCGCCCCTGTCTCTTGGTGGGCGCCCCTGTCTCTTGGTGGAAGTCCCTGTCTCTTGGTGGGCGCCCCTGTCTCTTGGTGGGCGCCCCTGTCTCTTGGTGGAAGTCCCTGTCTCTTGGTGGGCGCCCCTGTTTCTTGGTGGGCGCCCCTGTCTCTTGGTGGACGCCCTGTCTCTTGGTGGGTGCCCCTGTCTCTTGGTGGGTGCCCCTGTCTCTTGGTGGACGCCCCTGTCTCTTGATGGGCGCCCCTGTCTCTTGGTGGGCGCCCCTGTCTCTTGGTGGGCGCCCCCGTCTCTTGGTGGGCGCCCCCGTCTCTTTGTGGGCGCCCCTGTCTCTTGGTGGGCGCCACTGTCTTTTGGTGGGCGCCCTGTCTCTTGGTGGGCGCCCCTTTCTCTTGGTGGGCGCCCCTGTTTCTTGGTGGGCGCCCCTGTTTCTTGGTGGGCGCCCCTGTTTCTTGGTGGGCGCCCCTGTTTCTTGGTGGGCGCCCCTGTTTCTTGGTGCCCGTGCCTCTTTGATGAGCGGCCCTAACTGTCTCCTCTATCCTCACTTTTATCCTCGCAATACAATATCCTCACTTTTCGACCTGTGATGCCGCGACTCCTGGTAGTGAAAAATCAAACGCTGGATTCCGCCTTCGCAAAAGAAGCTGTCAATGAGGTCCAGCTGAAATGAGAAAACGATTATGCTCAAAATACATACTTGAATCGAATAATGTGATCAGGCATTCTACGCGGGTAATTAAGTTAATTAAAGTCTAGAGCAATCGTCTCTGCTGTGCAATCTACTGTTGTTTAAGTAGATTTTGTATTAAAGAAAATCCTTGAACTCACGCTCTCAGTCTCCAGCATCGCATCTTCAACATCTTCGGGCTCTTGATCGAAGAAGTCGGCAACCCGATCGAACAGGTAGCGGTGGCGATCGTCCAGTCTGGCTCGATTGTTCTCCCGCTTGATTCGGGCCGCTTGCTGGATTGGGGCATTGGTTCGAACTTAGGAGAGACTTCAGGGGTGTGATCGCTTCAGGATAGGGGTGTGATCACTTCAGGATAGGGGTGTGATCACTTCAGGATAGGGGTGTGATCACTTCAGGATAGGGGTGTGATTGCTACAGGACAGGGGTGTGATCACTTCAGGATAGGGGTGTGATTGCTACAGGACAGGGGTGTGATCACTTCAGGATAGGGGTGTGATCACTTCAGGATAGGGGTGTGATCACTTTAGGACAGAGTTGTGATCGCTTCAGGACAGGGGCCTGTGATCGCTCCAGGACAGAGGCCTATGATCGCTTCAGAACAGGGGTGTGATCAAGACAGCAGTGATCAACTCAAGACAGCAGTGATCAACTCAAGACAGCAGTGATCAACTCAAGACAAAAACAATTGACCATGCAACTGAAGATGGCGGTACCACCAGAAATTTGATGTGATTTGAAGATTTAAGTTGGCATACGCTCGTACAGTATAGGTCTCTTGTCTTCTAAAGTAGGCATTTACAGAAAAGTAAGCTAGACCTGACGAAACTTACGTTAGTCTCCATGCGGAGCCTGCCAGCAAAGCTAGCTCGACTATCCGCAGCCATGGGCTTGAAAATAAATATTAAAGAACTCTTCTTTAGTAACTTGATTTAACTTTCAAAAAATTAAACTCCAGAAAAAGCTTTTTTTCGAGCTTTAACACATGCAAGAACTCAAAGTTGCTGGCATTTTAGTAGGGCTAGGAGTTGCCTTAACTACAGGTATTGGCAGAATAGAAGCCCCGTTGCTTAGGTGATGCATTATCGCTAACACCAAACCCCCGGTCCTATTAAGCTTCTATAGATAACACCAGCGTATGCGCATTGAGCACGCGTTACATACATTAATAACGTTTCAATGTGCTGCTTTTCAAGCTACTTAACTTCAGTCAGTAAGATCTGCAGTCTCTACCTGTTGTCACTATAGCAACGTAGATTAAACAAGACGATCTCTCTCTCTGCCTGCGCCTCTCCTTAATGTGATCATATTATCTTTCGTCGAATAGCTGTTTCTGTAAAGTCTTTTGAGCTGGGTGGCAGCATGCATGCAGTGTCACTCGCTGATTTGTAGGTAAGAATTAGACACACTATTAGGGTAATATACAATGTTTGTTCAGAAGCTGTAGAGACAAACAGTCGGTTGTAAGTTGCTTTCTTTTCGGCTCACGGGGGTATTGCTGAGATGCCAAGGCTCACGGGGGGATTGCTGAGATGCCAAGGCTCACGGGGGGATTGCTGAGGTTACAAGGCTCACGGGGGGATTGCTGAGATGCCAAGGCTCACGGGGGAATTGCGGAGTCAAGGCACACGGGGGAATTGCGGAGTTGTCAAGGCACACGGGAAATTGCGGAATTGTCAAGGCACACGGGGAATTGCGGAATTGTCAAGGCACACGGGGGAATTGCGGAGTTGTCAAGGCACACGGGAAATTGCGGAATTGTCAAGGCACACGGGGAATTGCGGAATTGTCAAGGCACACGGGGGAATTGCGGAGGTTTCAAGACACACGGGGGAATTGCGGAGGTGTCAAGGCACACGGGGGAATTGCTGAGATGTCAAGGCACACGGGGGAATTGCGGTGTCAAGGCTCACGGGGGAATTGCGAAGATACACGTGTAGTAAGATGGTTAAAATTAAAATTGGTTTAAAATTTGAAATCAACTTACTGAAATACGAGTAAAAATGAATATCAAGTCAATAAACAAAGCATATAGATTTACACAAATTGCAGAACAAAACACTCCCACAGAGCTTGTATTGTATATTATGGTCGCATAGAATTAAAGTGGCGGGTAGTTAGCAACAGTAGTATGTGTTGTGGTTTATGTAATTTTTTGCATTTATAACGTAATATATAATATTAGAGAATGAATTTATTTACAAAAGATGACAAGACAGTCCTTCTGTATTATTTTATTTAAAACGAAACCTTTTCATATAACCTGCATATAGACTACTAATAAGAGAGCATGGATATCAGTAGTTAATATAAAATAGCGAAAATTATTAGTTGGATTATTTAATCAATAGTTGAATGCAGCTGGCAAACACGGTGAGACACCCCCCCCTCTGTCAGAAAATGATTAACTAAGGCTTGAACAGTAACTATCAATACAGATATATAGTTTAGTCAATACAGATTAAAACCTCAAATGAGTCTTGTGCTTCCGCATAAACAGATCCAATTCATCCCAGAACTGCTGCAGAACCGCTCTGTCCAGATGCCGCTTGTGCCGATCCAGCTGCAGCACGGTGACATTCCACTGCAGCACATTGGCATCAGTTGGCATGTCGGCAAACTTCAAATGGAAAGCCTTCACTCTGGCAAAAATGTCCACAGGATTGCCGCCGCCGATTGGCCAGTTCTTGAACTGCCAGGCCGGGCCCTGGACGAACACGGCTACAACCCGCGACCACTCGTCCGCTGTGAGCTTCTGCGGCTGGTCAACAACGCGAAACGGCACCGTTGTAGTGCCGTCCGGTCGCATTCGTTGAATCAGTGCTTCGTTTTCTCGACGAGCGCCTGCGGCGCGTTTATCTTCGATAGAAACAAATCGTTTCTCTAGCAGGATGTCTTTAGCGTTGAGCATAGAGATGAGGCTAGCGGTGGCCGGTATGATTATGATAGGAGTTCGGCTTGTGCGCTTCTGCTGACTGGACGGTGTTGAGTTCGTCGACAAGTTGCCAACTAGCGGCGAAGCTGGAACTGGCGTCCGGGGAGTGCCGGAGCCTGCGGGGTGAACAGGAACAGGTGAAGCTCGGTGCATACATTCGAGTCCTATTGTGAGTAGTACATTGCAGACACTGAATCTGATTAATTGATTGATTACACCTGCCCCAATGGGCCAGTTGTGCAACCGACAGCTCAGCCGCAGCTATTGCGCGGCGCATCGGAAGGCTGCGTACGGCTGTTCAGTCTAAGGACTGGGGGGGGGGGTCGCCTTACACACCCTCAATTACCCCAGCTAATGCTGGCACCCATTTTACAGCTGGGTGAACTGAAGCAATGCAGACTTGAACTGTCTTGCTCAAAGACACAAATTGTTCCAGTAGTATCAGGAATCAAACCCCCGACCTTTTAGTCGGGAGTCCGACGGTCTAACCGCTACTCTACAACCCCTACAGCCCCTAGACACTGAATAGAATAATTTTGATGCTTGTGACGTGCATGGGGTTGCTTCTAAAATATGAGATTCTAGCTTATCACATAAACTCTCATGATCAAACTCTCGACTAGGAAGTTGGATTAAAAGTGAGATTCCCAGCAGAGATTATCTCACAGTGAGATTCCCACCAGAGAATATGATCTCACAGTGAAATTCCCAGAAGAGAATATGATCTCACAGTGAGATTCCCAGCAGAGAAGATGATCTCACAGTGAGATTCCCAGAAGAGAATATGATCTCACAGTGAGATTCCCAGCAGAGAAGATGATCTCACAGTGAGATTCCCAACAGAGAATTTGATCTCACAGTGAGATTCCCAGCACAGAATATGATCTCACAGTGAGATTCCCAACAGAGAATATCATCTCACAAAGATTCCCAACAGAGAATATGATCTCACAGTGAGATTCCCAACAGAGAATATGATCTCACAGTGAGATTCCCAACAGAGAATATCATCTCACAAAGATTCCCAACAGAGAATATGATCTCACAGTAAGACTCCCAGCAGAGAATATGATCTCACAGTGGGATTCCCAGCAGAGTTTGACCCAACCAATGGAGGAGCTCTCAGCCAGATAAGATAGTTGCGGATAAAAGAATATAGGTAAGTATAAATATCCCTCACCAAAGCTTTGCCTCTGCTGCTGCATCCGCCTGGGATCCGAGGGCCTCGCGACGCCGCCGGGTCCTCCTCTGGCGGCGCTGGCATCGCCGCCTGGACCTGCCGGTCCCCTGCCCAACATGTCGATGCCCCAGCCGCCGACAGTGTCGATTTTAAAAAAATCTGCCGCCTCGTCTCGATTAGCGAATTTCTCCTGATCGTACCGACTGTACGCCAGGTGCTGCGTTGGTCGCTGCTGGTGCGCGGGATTCGAACCCACCGACTGGCGCGAATGCTGGTGATGATGCTGCAGGTTTGGAGCAGGAGAAATTCGTTAGTTTAAGGGTCTGATCGGAGAGATACTGCACTCGAAACTAGGGATCTGGGAGGCTGGCCCAGCAACTGACACTCTGGGAGGCTGGCCCAGCAACTGACACTCTGGGAGGCTGGCCCAGCAACTGACACTCTGGGAGGCTGGCCCAGCAACTGACACTCTGGGAGGCTGGCCCAGCAACTGAGGAGCTGGGAGGCTGGCCCAGAAACTGAGGATCTGGGAGGCTGGCAAAGAAACTGAGGACCTGGGAGGCTGGCACAGCAACCGAGGATCTGGGAGGCTGGCAAAGAAACTGAGGACCTGGGAGGCTGGCACAGCAACCGAGGATCTGGGAGGCTGGCACAGAAACTGAGGACCTGGGAGGCTGGCACAGCAACCGAGGATCTGGGAGGCTGGCCCAGAAACTGAGGACCTGGGAGGCTGGCCCAGCAACCGAGGATCTGGGAGGCTGGCCCAGCAACTGAGGATCTGGGAGGCTGGCCCAGCAACTGAGGATCTGGGAGGCTGGCACAGCAACCGAGGATCTGGAAGGCTGGCACAGCAACTGAGGACCTGGGAGGCTGGCACAGCAACCGAGGATCTGGGAGGCTGGCACAGAAACTGAGGACCTGGGAGGCTGGCACAGCAACCGAGGATCTGGGAGGCTGGCACAGAAACTGAGGATCTGGAAGGCTGGCCCGTAAACCTAGTCTATCAAATCAAGTCAAACTATGACCTCAACTCGCTCAGACAGACTTACACCTCCAGAAGCAGTCACAGCGGACGAGTTAGCAATGGCATTGGCGCCCTCCTCGCGCGCTCGCACGGCCCGCAGCACGCCATTGAGCACAGAGTCGGCAAAGTTTCTCGTTGCCGCCTGCAGACAGGAATTCCTGTCGCGATGCAGTCGCTCGCGCGACACGAGATCGCGTAACAGGCTAAGATCTTCGCTGAAAAAGCTGCCCCCGATGGCGCCAGAATCGGCGCCAGCCAGGGCGCCGCCGCTCTCGTCCGGTTTGATGCTGTCACGAATTTTCACTCGGCGCTTCGCTCGGAGAGCGTGGATTTTCTCGATTGTCATCACCTGGAGATTCGCGAGTTGGGACAGTGAGGGCGATTAATCATGATTAGATAATTAGGGCAATTGATAATAATTAGATTATGACGGCAATAAAGATGATTAGATTATCAGGGCATTTAATGATAATTATATAATCAGAGCAATTAATGATCATTACATAATGAAGGCAAAAAAGATGATTAGATAATACCGGCAAAAAGATTAGATAATGAGGGCAATTCATGATAATTAGATATGAAGGGCGATTAATAATGATTAGATAATGAGGGAAATTACTGATGATTAGAAAATGACGGCAAAAAAGATAATTAGATAATGAGGGCAACAATAACATATTTATACCTGACTAAGCGTTGATCCTTCGAATCTCTCCGGCAGCACTGCAGGCCTAGCAGCGCCAGTCTCGTCAACCAGTTTAGCCGCTAATCTCTCTCGCTCCTTCATCGACCGCTGCACAGCTGCCAGCTGATCAGCTTCGCTAACCGCCGTCTGAGCCGGGGCAGCTGAGCCAGCCTGCAGTCCGGAAGCATCAGTTGCAGCCGCAGTAGACGATTGCGCAACAATTCCGCTACTACTATTAGTAGCATCATTGGCACCACTCGAATCTAAATCGATTCTGGCCCGTTTAGCCAACGAATGCGAGTCGCTGTGATCGGCGGAGACGGCCGACGACGAGACATCGGCAGCGTCTGCAGATCTGACGGCGTCAAGATCCACTGTTGACAGAGCGGCAGAGGCATCAGTGGAGACGGCGGCGGCAGCAGAGGGAACAGACGGTTCCATACTAGACGCACCAGCTGCTGCCGCTGCAGCCACCGGCCTCTGCGCCGACATGTCCAGCGGAGCTGATCGATCAATCTTGTCCGAAGTGGCCGACTTGCCAGTGAGATAGTTGAGCAAGTCTCGGCGGTCGGGCAGACGAACAACTGGCACACCGGCGGCTGCGGCTGTGCGCACATACTGGGCATGGTTGTGCCGGACATTGCGGAGCAGGTAGAGAATGCACTCTAGGGTGTAGTAGTCCTTGCTGCTGTCTGGCCGGTTTGTTCTGGTCAGTTGGGTGTGGAGATGGTGCAACATTTTGTTCAATGAATATAAATTGGAGTTTTTTTATTGTACATATAAATTGCTGTAGATATTTTTTGTCAAAACTATGACCTATGTTTATGAATTGGTGTATACATAAGACAAATATAATAGCTTCTTCTCTCTCTCTCTCTCTCTCTCTCTCTCTCTCTCTCTCTCTCTCTCTCTCTCTCCTCTCTCACCAATAAAAGTCACTTAAACTGACTGGTTGAAAACCTCTGGGACAAGGTAGAGCCAGACTGAACAGTGTTTTAAAAGTACATCCCACATATTTACAGCTGCTCATCCATTTTATCAGGTCACTGAGAAAAAGAAGACTTAAGAGACTACTTTGCATTGCATTACACACTAATTTTTGGCCTGACAAAGAGCCCAAAGGCTTGAAACTGGTGGTATATATACTAAATTTATAAAATGCAATGACCTCTCTTCTCTTCTCTCTCTCTCTCTACCTACCTCTCTCTCACCAAAAATATGCAAAGTCTGACATGTGCTTCTATTACAATTTAGCCAATTATTTATTGCCAAGGCAATGGGCTAATTACTTTTGTTTGACCGTCTGGAATAAGTGACTTACTCACTGACTAACTCAAGCAAATGCTCATGCCTTTGTCAAGTTTTTTTATTATCAATTATTTTTATATAAATTTTAGATAGTTGCTTTAAAATTGCAAAAGAGAGATGTAAACCCTAAGTGAAATAAACAATTTTATTCTCAAAATAAACAGGCACAATGCCAATAGACAAAATAGAGACAGTTTAAAACTGATTTTTTATTTGATATTAAAAGATTATTTTTAACAGAACCTTTTAAAAATGAAAATGAAAATCTAGTTTTGATTTTTCTCATTGGTAGCAATATAATTGAAAGCTTAGAAAGGCAGAGACATGAAACTTGATTACTTAAATTATAAAACCTGAAATGTCTATACTTAAACCAGAATATATTAATATCAGCTCTACTATGGCTTTATTGATATATACTAACACAATGTATACTAAATTATATATTAAATGATAAACTAGTTTGAAGTTGAAATCCTGACTTAGAATAGTGGGATAAGGCACAAAATCTAAACCAATAGGATTCTAGATAAATATAAAAGAAATGGGATATATAGATCTTAGATACATAGGTATATAGACTAAGACCCTAGAAAATAGATAGAAATAGCAAATGGGATATAGGAATCAATGTAAATAAAAAAGGTAAGGATTATTGCTTATAGACATACTGGGTTACTGACTTTAGACTGCCAAAATTTGACTCTCTGTCAAAAGTCTGGCAGTGAAAAGCTATTACTTTTATTATGTTTATTTTTACTGTCAAGTCATAAGACACTATCTGGACACTATAAAATTTATTTATATTAATAGTTAACAATTGCATTAATTGATCACATTTGATAGACAGATAAAACATTTTTAGTATATTGATTCATTCAAACATATAAACCTTAGAGATTTAGTATATTTAGATAGCATTAACTTATGTAAGCTTGTTAAAGTTGATAATGAGAACCACTAAATTACCATAATATCAAGAATGTATTTCTTCATTTTTTACTTAACAACCTCCTATTATTTGCACTATAAGTTTGTTATTTAATTAAGATATTATTTGTTTTATATATTAACCATAAAAATAACCATGTTGCTATTAATATAAAATAGTCAGGAAAGTGTCATCTATGCTAGAATTTTCTGGTCCTCATTGGGGTGCATACTTGAATCTAAAAGAATTATATTTGGCATACAAAAAGTGGTGTTCTAAGCTATTTGAAAATTGGTGCAAACATGTTTCTAAATCCAAATCCAAATCCAATCTAAATCCAAAAAATGTCTTACTTTTTTTACAATTATTTCCAAGTATTTTGAATGTGCTTTTGAATATGAAAAAATCAAGAAACCTAAACAAATTAAAAACATAAAAGAAATAAAACTTTTAAAATATGAAAGCATATTAAAAAACAAAATGCTACATTTTATGTCTTTTGAATTCATTTTTGATATAGTGATTTCCAATAGATATTCAGACAAATGATTCAAATAAATGAGTGTTCTGTTTAACAAAGATTTTCAATGCAGACTATATTTTAGCTATCTTTACATGCATCTAAGAGCTTTTTTTATCTAAAAGTTTTCATTTTTATAGTTCAATTAAAGATATGATAAACAAAAAATAAGTTATATGCCTTTTTCTATTTCTATGCCTATCTTGGCAACAACAATACATAATATATCCCTTGTTTTAAATTGACATTGCGAGCACTCCTAGTTGATATTTATATTAAGCAAAATTGTGCTTGAAGTGCATCTGGACTAAAATTAAAAAAAGCTTAAATAATGCATTTGATATTTTTGCTGCTGCACTTTGTTGTTTCTTTTGTCTCTAAGTCCTAAATATTAGTTACATATATTAATGTGTGTCCCAATTTTAAAATAAAGCTTTAGATACTTAAAATTACTAAAATGTTTTGCCTATATTTAAAAACAAATTATGTCAATCAATCTAACATTAATTTTGCAATAACATCCTTACAAGAAAGTTATATATCAAGTAAAGTTACTAAATGTTAGGACATTTAAGGCATTGAACTAAAAGTTGCAAAAAAATTTTGGTAAAAATTGTTTAAGTGTAATTAGACATAAATTGGCTCTTAGGTTCTTAGGAATGTAAATATATAGGTATTATAATAAGCCTTCATAATTTTTGCTATTTATCCAAAATTGTATTAATTTTGTTTTAGGGTTTTTTCATATATAAATGACATTTTTGGTCAAACTCAAAAAGTAAGTCATATAGAAATAGTCAGTATAAATCAGGATTGCATATATATATTGTTTAAATAGTTATCATAATAATAAATAACAATTGCTTGTTTATACAATACTACTTATTAAGCCAAAATAGTAGTAATAGTAACCTACTTAATAGTAATAATACTACTAGGCAAAATTGCCAAAATAAAAATAGGTCTACTTTTCAAAATCATTGAAAACATTAGGCGAAATCCAAAAACGTGGGATAAAACGGTAAAACAAATCTGCAGACATTCGATGGAAAGTAATGCATTTAAAAAAGGTTTTTGAAAGATAGATAGGTCTTTAGAAAATAGTTCTGGATAAAAACTATTGTTTTCATGCTTTATATTGTTGAATAAATAAGAAAAAACCACAAAAAATCATTTTGAAAGTCCGAGTTGACCAATTTGCAATTTTTTGTTTCATTTTTTTCATTATTAAACAATTAATTTTAAGACTTGTAGGCCTTAGAGAAGGCTAATTTTTTTACTACTTACAAAACAGAAAGTAATCTGTGTTTTACTTTTTATTCAATTCAAAAAGATGAAGTATTTCTAAGGATTTCAAAGTTTTTCTAAAACCATATAAACTCGCAAAAAAACATACTAATATAAAGTGCAAAGTTTGCCAGCAAACATCTTTCTCTCAAAGTAAATATATCGCTAATTCCTTGTTGCAAAATAATCTTTAAGTTGTTTTCTTTCATTTAAATATCAACTTGCATAGTATGAGTATTTGTAATATGCCTATATTTAGACTTAAAAATTTTGGGTAAAAAATGGTACCACAAAATGTGAACCCGGCATCCAAATCAGATGCTTACTGTATGCTTATTAAGCAACGAAGAACAATGAAATTACACTAAAACATGTATCATTGCGGTGTATATGCAGGAAAAAAAGAATTTTACAAATCGCTTTAGTAGAAGCTGAGTAAAATGCAATTTTCCAATCCTTATGGGAATTCCAATGTGTTACCCGGCTTCCAAATCAGATGCTTACTGTATGCTCATTAAGCGACGAAGAACAACAAAATTACACTAAAACATGTATCATCGCGGCGTGTATGCAGGAAAAAAAGAATTTTCCAAATCGCTTTAGTAGAAGCTGAGTAAAATGCAATTTTCCAATCCTTATGGGAATTCCAATGTGTTACCTGGCTTCCAAATCAGATGCTTACTGTGTGCTCATTAAGCGACGAAGAACAACGAAATTACACTAAAACATGTATCATCGCGGCGTGTATGCAGGAAAAAAAGAATTTTACAAATCGCTTTAGTAGAAGCTGAGTAAAATGCAATTTTCCAATCCTTATGGGAATTCCAATGTGTTACCCGGCTTCCAAATCAGATGCTTACTGTATGCTCATTAAGCGACAAGGAACAATGAAATTACACTAAAACATGTATCATCGCGGCGTGTATGCAGGAAAAAAAGAATTTTCCAAATCGCTTTAGTAGAAGCTGAATAAAATGCAATTTTCTGATCCTTACGGGAATTTGTATGTTTAAATAATAAACTTTAAATGTTGAACACAATTTATTGCAAACAAACTCTACAAAATACATGTTGTCAAGAGTAACGAAAGTGATAAACAAATAAACCCTTGAAAATAATGTTAAATAGGGTAAGATCTCATCAACCGAACAAGGGATCTTCAAAACCGAACATGCAAGTGACTTTCGTTTTTACTGTCTCATTGGAAATATATTTAAAGAGTCTATAAAAGTGCCATATCATTTGAAAGAAAACATTCTCATCTACAAAATGAGATAAAGTTTAGACAATCTACTCAATAGATACTCGAGAAAATGAGCATTATTGATAGAAATTATTAAAGAAATACGCGTTTCAGAGTTTTTTCTTGATTTGGGATGTCTGCAGAAGAATTGGTCTACAGACCACAATTTTTAACTTACATTCAAAACAAAATACTTTTTGAATTCAGTGTTAAATTTTCTACAAAGTAATATAACACACATACCAATCTGATGTATAGTTAAGCAAAAAATTCTAGTGTTCGGTTGATGATACCAAATTACATGTTCGGTTCGGTTTTCAGATTTCAGAATCATCAACCGAACAGAAGAATCTTCAAAACCGAACGAACAAAAATTGTCCAAAAAAACTTATTTCTCGCTTGATTCTTCTACCTTACATTGAATAAGATCTTTTTTTTAAAAGAACAACTCATTTAAGCCACGTAATTGCAAATATTTTTTGCTTAAAAATGTACCAATTTTAATGCAAAATACATAGGAGGATTTTTCCATTTTGACAAAATATTCCTATTAAATGCTTTTATTTCTACTAACAGTAGCTAAAAGCGACATATAATTCCATATACATTTTCTTTTAAGAATTCTGCAACATAGAAAAGAAGATCGAATCAACAAGACAGGCCAAGATAGGCGCGGCCTACTAGGCCTAATGGTTGCCGCTTTACTGTATAATTGAAGAGTAAAAGGCCTAGTAAACGTCTAATTTAATTTAATTGTAAATAAGTACAATTACGAGTATTGTAACTGTAAGTAATACGAGCAAAGCCAAAGGCACAATATAAAATTTAATAATATGACTACAATAATATACATTTAGTAAAACCCTTATTAGAAAAGAAACAGATATATGCTAGGCTATAGGCCTAGGCCCTATCAGAACGGGGAAATTTCAAAGATCTGACAAATTATATGATGGTAGGACGGAGAACTATACAAGGCGGTGAAGAGTCGCCTACTCCCAGATATATTAATAGACAAATGCAGAGAGGCGCCCTTAATACATGTAGATTGATGGACAGAAGCAGTTAGAGAGGCGCCCTTCATACATGTAGATTGATGGACAGAAGCAGTTAGAGAGGCGCCCTTCATACATGTAGATTGATGGACAGAAACAGTTAGAGAGGCGCCCTTCATACATGTAGATTGATGGACAGAAGCAGTTAGAGAGCGCCCTTGATCCAAGTAGATTGATAGACAGAAGCAGTTAGAGAGGCGCCATTCATACATGTAGATTGATAGACAGAAGCAGTTAGAGAGGCGCCCTTCATACATGTAGATTGATAGACAGAAGCAGTTAGAGAGGCGCCCTTCATACATGTAGATTGATAGACAGAAGCAGTTAGAGAGGCGCCCTTCATACATGTAGATTGATAGACAGAAGCAGTTAGAGAGGCGCCCTTCATACATGTAGATTGATGGACAGAATTCGCAGTTAGAGAGGCGCCATTCATACATGTAGATTGATGGACAGAAGCAGTTAGAGAGGCGCCCTTCATACATGTAGATTGATAGACAGAAGCAGTTAGAGAGGCGCCCTTCATACATGTAGATTGATAGACAGAAACAGTTAAAGAGGCGCCCTTCATACAAGTAGATTGATAGACAGAAGCAGTTAGAGAGGCGCCCTTCATACATGTAGATTGATGGAAAGAATTCGCAGTTAGAGAGGCGCCCTTCATACAAGTAGATTGATGGACAGAATTCGCAGTTAGAGAGGCGCCATTCATACATGTAGATTGATGGACAGAAGCAGTTAGAGAGGCGCCCTTCATACATGTAGATTGATGGACAGAAGCAGTTAGAGAGGCGCCCTTCATACATGTAGATTGATAGACAGAAGCAGTTAGAGAGGCGCCCTTCATACATGTAGATTGATAGACAGAAGCAGTTAGAGAGGCGCCATTCATACATGTAGATTGATAGACAGAAGCAGTTAGAGAGGCGCCCTTCATACAAGTAGATTGATGGACAGAATTCGCAGTTAGAGAGGCGCCATTCATACATGTAGATTGATGGACAGAATTCGCAGTTAGAGAGGCGCCCTTCATACATGTAGATTGATGGACAGAAGCAGTTAGAGAGGCGCCCTTCATACATGTAGATTGATGCAGGACAGAAGCAGTTAGAGAGGCGCCCTTCATACAAGTAGATTGATGGACAGAAGCAGTTAGAGAGGCGCCCTTCATACATGTAGATTGATGGACGGAAGCAGTTAGAGAGGCGCCCTTCATACATGTAGATTGATGGACAGAAGCAGTTAGAGAGGCGCCCTTGATCCAAGTAGATTGATAGACAGAAGCAGTTAGAGAGGCGCCCTTCATACATGTAGATTGATGGACAGAAGCAGTTAGAGAGGCGCCCTTCATACATGTAGATTGATAGACAGAAGCAGTTAGAGAGGCGCCCTTCATACATGTAGATTGATGGACAGAATTCGCAGTTAGAGAGGCGCCCTTCATACATGTAGATTGATAGACAGAAGCAGTTAGAGAGGCGCCCTTCATACATGTAGATTGATGGACAGAAGCAGTTAGAGAGGCGCCCTTGATCCAAGTAGATTGATAGACAGAAGCAGTTAGAGAGGCGCCCTTGATCCAAGTAGATTGATAGACAGAAGCAGTTAGAGAGGCGCCCTTCATACATGTAGATTGATGGACAGAAGCAGTTAGAGAGCGCCCTTGATCCAAGTAGATTGATAGACAGAAGCAGTTAGAGAGGCGCCATTCATACATGTAGATTGATAGACAGAAGCAGTTAGAGAGGCGCCCTTCATACAAGTAGATTGATGGACAGAATTCGCAGTTAGAGAGGCGCCCTTCATACATGTAGATTGATGGACAGAAGCAGTTAGAGAGGCGCCCTTGATCCAAGTAGATTGATAGACAGAAGCAGTTAGAGAGGCGCCCTTGATCCAAGTAGATTGATAGACAGAAGCAGTTAGAGAGGCGCCCTTGATCCAAGTAGATTGATAGACAGAAGCAGTTAGAGAGGCGCCCTTCATACATGTAGATTGATGGACAGATGCAGTTAGAGAGGCGCCCTTCATACATGTAGATTGATGGACAGAAGCAGTTAGAGAGGCGCCCTTGATCCAAGTAGATTGATAGACAGAAGCAGTTAGAGAGGCGCCCTTGATCCAAGTAGATTGATAGACAGAAGCAGTTAGAGAGGCGCCCTTGATCCAAGTAGATTGATAGACAGAAGCAGTTAGAGAGGCGCCCTTCATACATGTAGATTGATGGACAGAAGCAGTTAGAGAGGCGCCCTTCATACATGTAGATTGATGGACAGAAGCAGTTAGAGAGGCGCCCTTCATACATGTAGATTGATGGACAGAAGCAGTTAGAGAGGCGCCTTTCATACATGTAGATTGATGGACAGAAGCAGTTAGAGAGGCGCCCTTCATACATGTAGATTGATGGACAGAAGCAGTTAGAGAGGCGCCCTTCATACATGTAGATTGATGGACAGAAGCAGTTAGAGAGGCGCCTTTCATACATGTAGATTGATGGACAGAAGCAGTTAGAGAGGCGCCCTTCATACATGTAGATTGATGGACAGAAGCAGTTAGAGAGGCGCCCTTGATCCAAGTAGATTGATAGACAGAAGCAGTTAGAGAGGCGCCCTTGATCCAAGTAGATTGATAGACAGAAGCAGTTAGAGAGGCGCCCTTCATACAAGTAGATTGATGGACAGAATTCGCAGTTAGAGAGGCGCCCTTCATACATGTAGATTGATGGACAGAAGCAGTTAGAGAGGCGCCCTTGATCCAAGTAGATTGATAGACAGAAGCAGTTAGAGAGGCGCCCTTGATCCAAGTAGATTGATAGACAGAAGCAGTTAGAGAGGCGCCCTTCATACATGTAGATTGATGGACAGAAGCAGTTAGAGAGGCGCCCTTCATACATGTAGATTGATGGACAGAAGCAGTTAGAGAGGCGCCCTTCATACATGTAGATTGATGGACAGAAGCAGTTAGAGAGGCGCCTTTCATACATGTAGATTGATGGACAGAAGCAGTTAGAGAGGCGCCCTTCATACATGTAGATTGATGGAAAGAATTCGCAGTTAGAGAGGCGCCCTTCATACATGTAGATTGATGGACAGAAGCAGTTAGAGAGGCGCCCTTCATACATGTAGATTGATAGACAGAAGCAGTTAGAGAGGCGCCCTTGATCCAAGTAGATTGATAGACAGAAGCAGTTAGAGAGGCGCCCTTGATCCAAGTAGATTGATAGACAGAAGCAGTTAGAGAGGCGCCCTTCATACAAGTAGATTGATGGACAGAATTCGCAGTTAGAGAGGCGCCCTTCATACATGTAGATTGATGGACAGAAGCAGTTAGAGAGGCGCCCTTGATCCAAGTAGATTGATAGACAGAAGCAGTTAGAGAGGCGCCCTTGATCCAAGTAGATTGATAGACAGAAGCAGTTAGAGAGGCGCCCTTCATACATGTAGATTGATGGACAGAAGCAGTTAGAGAGGCGCCCTTCATACATGTAGATTGATGGACAGAAGCAGTTAGAGAGGCGCCCTTCATACAAGTAGATTGATGGACAGAATTCGCAGTTAGAGAGGCGCCCTTCATACATGTAGATTGATGGACAGAAGCAGTTAGAGAGGCGCCATTCATACATGTAGATTGATAGACAGAAGCAGTTAGAGAGGCGCCCTTGATCCAAGTAGATTGATAGACAGAAGCAGTTAGAGAGGCGCCCTTCATACATGTAGATTGATGGACAGAAGCAGTTAGAGAGGCGCCCTTCATACATGTAGATTGATGGACAGAAGCAGTTAGAGAGGCGCCCTTGATCAAGTAGATTGATAGACAGAAGCAGTTAGAGAGGCGCCCTTCATACATGTAGATTGATGGACAGAAGCAGTTAGAGAGGCACCCTTCATACATGTAGATTGATGGACAGAAGCAGTTAGAGAGGCGCCCTTCATACATGTAGATTGATGGACAGAAGCAGTTAGAGAGGCGCCTTTCATACATGTAGATTGATGGACAGAAGCAGTTAGAGAGGCGCCCTTCATACATGTAGATTGATGGACAGAAGCAGTTAGAGAGGCGCCCTTCATACATGTAGATTGATGGACAGAAGCAGTTAGAGAGGCGCCCTTCATACATGTAGATTGATAGACAGAAGCAGTTAGAGAGGCGCCCTTGATCCAAGTAGATTGATAGACAGAAGCAGTTAGAGAGGCGCCCTTGATCCAAGTAGATTGATAGACAGAAGCAGTTAGAGAGGCGCCCTTCATACAAGTAGATTGATGGACAGAATTCGCAGTTAGAGAGGCGCCCTTCATACATGTAGATTGATGGACAGAAGCAGTTAGAGAGGCGCCCTTGATCCAAGTAGATTGATAGACAGAAGCAGTTAGAGAGGCGCCCTTGATCCAAGTAGATTGATAGACAGAAGCAGTTAGAGAGGCGCCCTTCATACATGTAGATTGATGGACAGAAGCAGTTAGAGAGGCGCCCTTCATACATGTAGATTGATGGACAGAAGCAGTTAGAGAGGCGCCCTTCATACATGTAGATTGATGGACAGAAGCAGTTAGAGAGGCGCCTTTCATACATGTAGATTGATGGACAGAAGCAGTTAGAGAGGCGCCCTTCATACATGTAGATTGATGGACAGAAGCAGTTAGAGAGGCGCCCTTCATACATGTAGATTGATGGACAGAAGCAGTTAGAGAGGCGCCCTTCATACATGTAGATTGATAGACAGAAGCAGTTAGAGAGGCGCCCTTGATCCAAGTAGATTGATAGACAGAAGCAGTTAGAGAGGCGCCCTTGATCCAAGTAGATTGATAGACAGAAGCAGTTAGAGAGGCGCCCTTCATACAAGTAGATTGATGGACAGAATTCGCAGTTAGAGAGGCGCCCTTCATACATGTAGATTGATGGACAGAAGCAGTTAGAGAGGCGCCCTTGATCCAAGTAGATTGATAGACAGAAGCAGTTAGAGAGGCGCCCTTGATCCAAGTAGATTGATAGACAGAAGCAGTTAGAGAGGCGCCCTTCATACATGTAGATTGATGGACAGAAGCAGTTAGAGAGGCGCCCTTCATACATGTAGATTGATGGACAGAAGCAGTTAGAGAGGCGCCCTTCATACATGTAGATTGATGGACAGAAGCAGTTAGAGAGGCGCCTTTCATACATGTAGATTGATGGACAGAAGCAGTTAGAGAGGCGCCCTTGATCCAAGTAGATTGATAGACAGAAGCAGTTAGAGAGGCGCCCTTGATCCAAGTAGATTGATAGACAGAAGCAGTTAGAGAGGCGCCCTTCATACATGTAGATTGATGGACAGAAGCAGTTAGAGAGGCGCCCTTCATACATGTAGATTGATGGACAGAAGCAGTTAGAGAGGCGCCCTTGATCCAAGTAGATTGATAGACAGAAGCAGTTAGAGAGGCGCCCTTCATACATGTAGATTGATGGACAGAAGCAGTTAGAGAGGCCCCTTCATACATGTAGATTGATGGACAGAAGCAGTTAGAGAGGCGCCCTTCATACATGTAGATTGATGGACAGAAGCAGTTAGAGAGGCGCCCTTCATACATGTAGATTGATGGACAGAAGCAGTTAGAGAGGCGCCCTTCATACATGTAGATTGATAGACAGAAGCAGTTAGAGAGGCGCCCTTGATCCAAGTAGATTGATAGACAGAAGCAGTTAGAGAGGCGCCCTTGATCCAAGTAGATTGATAGACAGAAGCAGTTAGAGAGGCGCCCTTCATACAAGTAGATTGATGGACAGAAGCAGTTAGAGAGGCGCCCTTCATACATGTAGATTGATGGACAGAAGCAGTTAGAGAGGCGCCATTCATACATGTAGATTGATAGACAGAAGCAGTTAGAGAGGCGCCCTTGATCCAAGTAGATTGATAGACAGAAGCAGTTAGAGAGGCGCCCTTCATACATGTAGATTGATAGACAGAAGCAGTTAGAGAGGCGCCCTTGATCCAAGTAGATTGATAGACAGAAGCAGTTAGAGAGGCGCCCTTCATACATGTAGATTGATGGACAGAAGCAGTTAGAGAGGCGCCCTTGATCCAAGTAGATTGATAGACAGAAGCAGTTAGAGAGGCGCCCTTCATACAAGTAGATTGATGGACAGAAGCAGTTAGAGAGGCGCCCTTCATACATGTAGATTGATGGACAGAAGCAGTTAGAGAGGCGCCCTTGATCCAAGTAGATTGATAGACAGAAGCAGTTAGAGAGGCGCCCTTGATCCAAGTAGATTGATAGACAGAAGCAGTTAGAGAGGCGCCCTTGATCCAAGTAGATTGATAGACAGAAGCAGTTAGAGAGGCGCCCTTGATCCAAGTAGATTGATAGACAGAAGCAGTTAGAGAGGCGCCCTTCATACATGTAGATTGATGGACAGATGCAGTTAGAGAGGCGCCCTTCATACATGTAGATTGATGGACAGAAGCAGTTAGAGAGGCGCCCTTGATCCAAGTAGATTGATAGACAGAAGCAGTTAGAGAGGCGCCCTTGATCCAAGTAGATTGATAGACAGAAGCAGTTAGAGAGGCGCCCTTGATCCAAGTAGATTGATAGACAGAAGCAGTTAGAGAGGCGCCCTTCATACATGTAGATTGATGGACAGAAGCAGTTAGAGAGGCGCCCTTCATACATGTAGATTGATGGACAGAAGCAGTTAGAGAGGCGCCCTTCATACATGTAGATTGATGGACAGAAGCAGTTAGAGAGGCGCCTTTCATACATGTAGATTGATGGACAGAAGCAGTTAGAGAGGCGCCCTTCATACATGTAGATTGATGGACAGAAGCAGTTAGAGAGGCGCCCTTCATACATGTAGATTGATGGACAGAAGCAGTTAGAGAGGCGCCCTTCATACATGTAGATTGATAGACAGAAGCAGTTAGAGAGGCGCCCTTGATCCAAGTAGATTGATAGACAGAAGCAGTTAGAGAGGCGCCCTTGATCCAAGTAGATTGATAGACAGAAGCAGTTAGAGAGGCGCCCTTCATACAAGTAGATTGATGGACAGAATTCGCAGTTAGAGAGGCGCCCTTCATACATGTAGATTGATGGACAGAAGCAGTTAGAGAGGCGCCCTTGATCCAAGTAGATTGATAGACAGAAGCAGTTAGAGAGGCGCCCTTGATCCAAGTAGATTGATAGACAGAAGCAGTTAGAGAGGCGCCCTTCATACATGTAGATTGATGGACAGAAGCAGTTAGAGAGGCGCCCTTCATACATGTAGATTGATGGACAGAAGCAGTTAGAGAGGCGCCCTTCATACATGTAGATTGATGGACAGAAGCAGTTAGAGAGGCGCCTTTCATACATGTAGATTGATGGACAGAAGCAGTTAGAGAGGCGCCCTTGATCCAAGTAGATTGATAGACAGAAGCAGTTAGAGAGGCGCCCTTGATCCAAGTAGATTGATAGACAGAAGCAGTTAGAGAGGCGCCCTTCATACATGTAGATTGATGGACAGAAGCAGTTAGAGAGGCGCCCTTCATACATGTAGATTGATGGACAGAAGCAGTTAGAGAGGCGCCCTTGATCCAAGTAGATTGATAGACAGAAGCAGTTAGAGAGGCGCCCTTCATACATGTAGATTGATGGACAGAAGCAGTTAGAGAGGCACCCTTCATACATGTAGATTGATGGACAGAAGCAGTTAGAGAGGCGCCCTTCATACATGTAGATTGATGGACAGAAGCAGTTAGAGAGGCGCCCTTCATACATGTAGATTGATGGACAGAAGCAGTTAGAGAGGCGCCATTCATACATGTAGATTGATAGACAGAAGCAGTTAGAGAGGCGCCCTTGATCCAAGTAGATTGATAGACAGAAGCAGTTAGAGAGGCGCCCTTGATCCAAGTAGATTGATAGACAGAAGCAGTTAGAGAGGCGCCCTTCATACAAGTAGATTGATGGACAGAATTCGCAGTTAGAGAGGCGCCCTTCATACATGTAGATTGATGGACAGAAGCAGTTAGAGAGGCGCCATTCATACATGTAGATTGATAGACAGAAGCAGTTAGAGAGGCGCCCTTGATCCAAGTAGATTGATAGACAGAAGCAGTTAGAGAGGCGCCCTTCATACATGTAGATTGATGGACAGAAGCAGTTAGAGAGGCGCCCTTGATCCAAGTAGATTGATAGACAGAAGCAGTTAGAGAGGCGCCCTTGATCCAAGTAGATTGATAGACAGAAGCAGTTAGAGAGGCGCCCTTCATACAAGTAGATTGATGGACAGAATTCGCAGTTAGAGAGGCGCCCTTCATACATGTAGATTGATGGACAGAAGCAGTTAGAGAGGCGCCCTTGATCCAAGTAGATTGATAGACAGAAGCAGTTAGAGAGGCGCCCTTGATCCAAGTAGATTGATAGACAGAAGCAGTTAGAGAGGCGCCCTTGATCCAAGTAGATTGATAGACAGAAGCAGTTAGAGAGGCGCCCTTCATACATGTAGATTGATGGACAGATGCAGTTAGAGAGGCGCCCTTCATACATGTAGATTGATGGACAGAAGCAGTTAGAGAGGCGCCCTTGATCCAAGTAGATTGATAGACAGAAGCAGTTAGAGAGGCGCCCTTGATCCAAGTAGATTGATAGACAGAAGCAGTTAGAGAGGCACCCTTGATCCAAGTAGATTGATAGACAGAAGCAGTTAGAGAGGCGCCCTTGATCCAAGTAGATTGATAGACAGAAGCAGTTAGAGAGGCACCCTTGATCCAAGTAGATTGATAGACAGAAGCAGTTAGAGAGGCACCCTTGATCCAAGTAGATTGATAGACAGAAGCAGTTAGAGAGGCGCCCTTGATCCAAGTAGATTGATAGACAGAAGCAGTTAGAGAGGCACCCTTGATCCAAGTAGATTGATAGACAGACTCCCTGTAAGCCTGTTTTTTGAAAATTGAATGGAAAATAGGTTTGATATTATTGTAAAAGTTTAATGTACTTTACCTTAAAAGCTGGTTGTCAATTGATAGGCGTTACTCAAGAGCTTTACTACAGCTAGATATATTTCCAAAATGGCCTAAATGATAACAAGACTTGGATAAATACTCAGGGCCTAGCCTTCTTAGAGCTAGCCTATGCCTAGTTTTAAAGCTGGCCTGTAGTGAGGAAATACTAGGCCTACCAATGTAAGAGTCAGCCTACTTGAGCTGTGGGATTTCAAACCAGCCAATAGGAACCAGACAGCGAATTTTTACTCTTGGATGACTAACGCGAATTCTCACATTCACATGCCACAGCCAGGCTCCATATCCTTATTTTTGCGCAGAACTAGGACCATTGCGCGTACGTCGGCCTAGGCCTCATCAATACAACCAGTGGCGGCGCCAAGTTGGGGGCAGAGAGGGCTGCTGCCCCCGGGTGACCACCCTCCTAAGACCACCCTACCATCCTTCCGTGGGGTGACCCACCATTAGTTTTTTAGCGCTCGTTGTATGCGTTTTTGTGAGATTATAGCGTATACTCTAATTTTAAAAATTCGCTGAGGGAGGGGTTTGAAAACCCAACCACCGCCCCTCCCCCTTAATCCACAGAATTTACCTTAATCAGCATCGCCGCCACTGCGCACCGCCAAGGCTGCACCGCCACTAAATAGAACCAACATTAATGGGCATATCGAAAGAAAATATACATTTGGCCTATCGGAAATTTCAGTCACTAGGGCCTAAAGCAAAACGTAGGCCTATAGTACTCGTATAGGCCTAAAACACCTTGTTTAAAGATTAGTAATTGAAGATACATATCTACATAACTTAATAAACTCTAATTTGTACCTAAACTCCTAATTTTCTCCGAGAACTCATCCTAGATTTATGGCTATCAATTACTAACTACCGTAATTAGCCCTAATTGGTTGTTCTGGTCAATTACGCGAAAGAGCGAAAGAGCGAAATGGTTTCTGTATTTTAAAGTTAAAATGCTGAGCTAGGCCAAACTCAGCTCATTCTGAATTCATGATAGACTCAGGTGCTGGGATACACAGAGACAGTTAGAGAAGGAATCAGCCGGTTTGATGAAGATTATAGCGGCTCTCAAGTCCTCTCTGTGTTTGAGTGAAAATGCTGAGCTAGGCCAAACTCAGCTCATTCTGAATTCATGATAGACTCAGGTGCTGGGATACACAGAGACAGTTAGAGAAGGAATCAGCCGGTTTGATGAAGATTATAGCGGCTCTCAAGTCCTCTCTGTGTTTGAGTGAAAATGCTGAGCTAGGCCAAACTCAGCTCATTCTGAATTCATGATAGACTCAGGTGCTGGGATACACAGAGACAGTTAGAGAAGGAATCAGCCGGTTTGATGAAGATTATAGCGGCTCTCAAGTCCTCTGTGTTTGAGTGAAAATGCTGAGCTAGGCCAAACTCAGCTCATTCTGAATTCATGATAGACTCAGGTGCTGGGACACACAGAGACAGTTAGAGAAGGAATCAGCCGGTTTGATGAAGATTATAGCGGCTCTCAAGTCCTCTCTGTGTTTGAGTGAAAATGCTGAGCTAGGCCAAACTCAGCTCATTCTGAATTCATGATAGACTCAGGTGCTGGGATACACAGAGACAGTTAGAGAAGGAATCAGCCGGTTTGATGAAGATTATAGCGGCTCTCAAGTCCTCTCTGTGTTTGAGTGAAAATGCTGAGCTAGGCCAAACTCAGCTCATTCTGAATTCATGATAGACTCAGGTGCTGGGATACACAGAGACAGTTAGAGAAGGAATCAGCCGGTTTGATGAAGATTATAGCGGCTCTCAAGTCCTCTCTGTGTTTGAGTGAAAATGCTGAGCTAGGCCAAACTCAGCTCATTCTGAATTCATGATAGACTCAGGTGCTGGGATACACAGAGACAGTTAGAGAAGGAATCAGCCGGTTTGATGAAGATTATAGCGGCTCTCAAGTCCTCTCTGTGTTTGAGTGAAAATGCTGAGCTAGGCCAAACTCAGCTCATTCTGAATTCATGATAGACTCAGGTGCTGGGATACACAGAGACAGTTAGAGAAGGAATCAGCCGGTTTGATGAAGATTATAGCGGCTCTCAAGTCCTCTCTGTGTTTGAGTGAAAATGCTGAGCTAGGCCAAACTCAGCTCATTCTGAATTCATGATAGACTCAGGTGCTGGGATACACAGAGACAGTTAGAGAAGGAATCAGCCGGTTTGATGAAGATTATAGCGGCTCTCAAGTCCTCTCTGTGTTTGAGTGAAAATGCTGAGCTAGGCCAAACTCAGCTCATTCTGAATTCATGATAGACTCAGGTGCTGGGATACACAGAGACAGTTAGAGAAGGAATCAGCCGGTTTGATGAAGATTATAGCGGCTCTCAAGTCCTCTCTGTGTTTGAGTGAAAATGCTGAGCTAGGCCAAACTCAGCTCATTCTGAATTCATGATAGACTCAGGTGCTGGGATACACAGAGACAGTTAGAGAAGGAATCAGCCGGTTTGATGAAGATTATAGCGGCTCTCAAGTCCTCTCTGTGTTTGAGTGAAAATGCTGAGCTAGGCCAAACTCAGCTCATTCTGAATTCATGATAGACTCAGGTGCTGGGATACACAGAGACAGTTAGAGAAGGAATCAGCCGGTTTGATGAAGATTATAGCGGCTCTCAAGTCCTCTCTGTGTTTGAGTGAAAATGCTGAGCTAGGCCAAACTCAGCTCATTCTGAATTCATGATAGACTCAGGTGCTGGGATACACAGAGACAGTTAGAGAAGGAATCAGCCGGTTTGATGAAGATTATAGCGGCTCTCAAGTCCTCTGTGTTTGAGTGAAAATGCTGAGCTAGGCCAAACTCAGCTCATTCTGAATTCATGATAGACTCAGGTGCTGGGACACACAGAGACAGTTAGAGAAGGAATCAGCCGGTTTGATGAAGATTATAGCGGCTCTCAAGTCCTCTGTGTGTTTGAGTGAAAATGCTGAGCTAGGCCAAACTCAGCTCATTCTGAATTCATGATAGACTCAGGTGCTGGGATACACAGAGACAGTTAGAGAAGGAATCAGCCGGTTTGATGAAGATTATAGCGGCTCTCAAGTCCTCTGTGTTTGAGTGAAAATGCTGAGCTAGGCCAAACTCAGCTCATTCTGAATTCATGATAGACTCAGGTGCTGGGATACACAGAGACAGTTAGAGAAGGAATCAGCCGGTTTGATGAAGAGACTAGCTAGCTATAGCTTTTATATACTCAAAGGTGCTTTTGGGTCCAATCTAATCACTTTGACCTTAGCTTATCTAAAATCTTACCTAAGAGGGCCCCACAAAAAGTAGGCAAACTTTTACGCAAACAAAAAGTATGAAATCTTTCAGTCCTTTTACGAATTGATGAGTGGCCGAAGCTGCCTTGGGCAATTCCATCTTCACACCCGTGCCAAAACATAGACAACGTGTGCGAATTGAGCCGATTTTCGAGTTACTTTTTACTCGTAGGTGCGAAAAATTGGGTGACAGACGGTTTGCGATAAGGGCTGTGTCTATTAATTCATTTTTACTGGGAACCGAATTTAAATTCGCACATTTTAAGTCCGTAGGATTAGGCTCAAATTCTAAGCACGATTTTTCGCACCCAATAGTCAAGTATTGGTCTATTGTCTAGAATCCCAGACCCTGGGCCTTTTCTGAGGCAATAGGCGGCATGATCCACCTATCCTTATCTCTGACTATCGACTGTTTTGCAAAATTCGGTTTGTTTTCGCACTTCGTGGTGAGCCTGGAACCAATTCGCGCACATTTTAGACATGATGGGCCTAACGAAGCGCCAGAAGCATTATGTCATAACTTCACGCCCTTTCCACGAAGTAAATAAATGATATGGCCTAAATAGCGACCGCAATGAAGCGAGAGAGATAAATCCATGCTTTGCATGCAGCATCCCGTTCATACTCCTGTTGCTCAATTTTGATATTTATTTTTAGAAGGAGCAGATGGAAAGAAAAAAGCAGATGGAGAGGAAGAGGCGGATGCAGAGGAAGGGCGGATGCAGAGGAAGGGATGGATGAAGAGGAAGGGATGGAATCAGAGGAAGGGCAGATGCAGAGGAAGGGGCGGATGCAGAGGAAGGGCGGATGCAGAGGAAGGGCGGGTGTAGAGGAAGGGGCAGATGCAGAGAAGGGCGGATGCAGAGGAAGGGGCGGATGCAGAGGAAGGGCGGATGCAGAGGAAGGGCGGGTGTAGAGGAAGGGGCAGATGCAGAGGAAGGGCGGATGCAGAGGAAGGGGCGGATGCAGAGGAAGGGCGGATGCAGAGGAAGGGCGGATGCAGAGGAAGGGATGGATGAAGAGGAAGGGATGGAATCAGAGGAAGGGATGGAATCAGAGGAAGGGCGGATGCAGAGGAAGGGCGGATGCAGAGGAAGGGATGGAATCAGAGGAAGGGATGGAATCAGAGGAAGGGCGGATGCAGAGGAAGGGGCGGGTGCAGAGGAAGGGGCGGATGCAGAGGAAGGGGCGGATGCAGAGGAAGGGCGGATGCAGAGGAAGGGCGGATGCAGAGGAAGGGCGGGTGTAGAGGAAGGGGCAGATGCAGAGGAAGGGCGGATGCAGAGGAAGGGGCGGATGCAGAGGAAGGCGGATGCAGAGGAAGGGCGGGTGTAGAGGAAGGGGCAGATGCAGAGGAAGGGATGCATGCAGAGGAAGGGCGGATGCAGAGGAAGGGCGGATGCAGAGGAAGGGGCAGATGCAGAGGAAGGGATGCATGCAGAGGAAGGGCGGATGCAGAGGAAGGGATGGAATCAGAGGAAGGGCAGATGCAGAGGAAGGGCGGGTGTAAAGGAAGGGGCGGATGCAGAGGAAGGGGCGGATGCAGAGGAAGGGCGGATGCAGAGGAAGGCGGATGCAGAGGAAGGGCGGATGCAGAGGAAGGGCGGGTGTAGAGGAAGGGGCGGATGCAGAGGAAGGGATGCATGCAGAGGAAGGCGGATGCAGAGGAAGGGATGCATGCAGAGGAAGGGCGGATGCAGAGGAAGGGATGGAATCAGAGGAAGGGCAGATGCAGAGGAAGGGCGGGTGTAGAGGAAGGGGCGGATGCAGAGGAAGGGCAGATGCAGAGGAAGGGCGGATGCAGAGGAAGGGCAGATGCAGAGGAAGGGCGGATGCAGAGGAAGGGGCGGATGGAAAAGGAGTGGATAGGGAGAAAGGATCCGCTGGCTTATTCTAGTCCCAGTGTCAGCAGATTTAAGCATAAAAAATCCTTTGGCTGATCCAGAATTTGGGATTCCAACTGTAAATAAAAAAGCGCTACATATAGATGTGGCCAGAGTGAGAGATGGATAATTCCCATCTAAAGTTCTTGCATCCAGATTTCAAAAACTGAACGACGAGGAGAAAATTTGGCCTACGCAGACATGACCAGTTTTCCTCGTGCTGTCATTGGTTAGCCGAATTCCTTGCGCAGTCATGAGGATTGGCTGTTTCTGTTTGCTTTCCTGCGGCACCAATCAACTTTCCAACGTCCATTCATGCGTTTAAAATATTTGAATCAGGTTAAAAACCAATTGGCCCTAGCTACGTTAGACATTTGATTTTCAAGGCTCATCAATATCAACTGACATCTGCAACATCGTTTCGAGATCGGACATCCGGATTACTGCTGCCTTCGCGAAACGCTTAAAAATTTTGCTTCTAATTATTGACTTTGTATTCATAGTCTACGTTAACGGCCTCTCTATCTCTCCATCAGCCGCCGTCTACTCTCTATCAGCCGCCCGTCTCCTCTCTATCAGCCGCCCGTCTCCTCTCTATCAGCCGCCCGTCTCCTCTCTATCAGCTGCCTGTCTCCTCTCTATCAGCCGCCCGTCTCCTCTCTATCAGCCGCTTGTCTATCTCCTCTCTATAAGCTGCCTGTCTCCTCTCTATCAGCCGCCCGTCTCCTCTCTATCAGCCGCTTGTCTATCTCCTCTCTATAAGCTGCCTGTCTGTCTCCTCTCTATCAGCCGCCCGTCTCCTCTCTATCAGCCGCCCGTCTCCTTTCTATCAGCCGCTTGTCTATCTCCTCTCTATCAGCTTTCTGTCTCCTCTCTATCAGCCGCCCGTCTCCTCTCTATCAGCCGCTTGTCTATCTCCTCTCTATCAGCGGCTTGTCTCCTCTCTATCAGCCGCCTGCCTGTCTCCTCTTTATCAGCTTTCTGTCTATCTCCACTCTATCAGCCGCCCGTCTCCCCTCTATCAGCCACCCGTCTCCTCTCTATCAGCCGCCCGTCTCCTCTCTATCAGCCGCCCGTCTCCTCTCTATCAGCCGCCCGTCTCCTCTCTATCAGCCGCCTGCCTGTCTCCTCTCTATCAGCTGCCTGTCTATCTCCTCTCTATCAGCTGCCTGTCTATCTCCTCTCTATCAGCTCTCTATCAGATTTTGAATATTTATTGCGAGCTTTTTCTTTCTTGTCTTTGCAAAAATCTACATGTATACAAGGCTGGGGTAAACAGATGAAGCCAATGAGCCTATGGTTTTGGCGGTCCACCTTGTTGCAGTGATTGCAGTTTGAGAACGAGGTGATGGTTTTCTGGAAAATTTTAAGAATCCACAGCATTTTTTCTTCACATCTTGCATGCGACTACTTGAAGTAAAAATTTACGAGTATGATGAGAAAAAATAATATAAAATTACAAGAACTTGTTGCAAAAAAAATCGTTTTTTTACAATTTTTACTTTTCTTTATTCTTCTTCCTTAAGTTTTGAAAAATATTAACTATATGATAAAAAAAGGTTAAAAGTATACTAGAGGTACTTTTTCTTTCAAAAACAAGGTAATAATGCCAAATAAATGCTTATGTTGAAAGCTGAAACATTAGTAGGTCCTTCAGAAGAACTCCGAAATGGCAAAGTATCAGCTCTGCTTTAAAGAACTTGTGTTTTTTTAAAATTCTTTAATGCTTTTCCGATTTGACTGTCTAAATAAGTAGAAAAATATGGCTTTTTATCAATTTAGCATGAAAGAGTTTAAAGAAATGGCAAAAAGGTAAAAATCACGATTTTTCATTCAATGGGGGTACTCTATTCAAATGCAGATAAACAATATTTTTCTACATTTATCTAAGCGAAAGTTATACTTTTTAGAAAGAGTATGTAATCTTTACATGAATATAATTATTAGAAAAAACGAACGAGAAATAAAAAGTTATTAGTGTCAAACACAAAAACCGAAACGTCAGATACTGTTCGGTTTGAAGATACCCTAGAATCATCGTTCGGTTGAGATAAAATCATCAATAACTTTTTTTCTACTTGTGCAATAAAGTAAAGCAAACATTCATTTGAAAGAAAAAATGTTTTAAACAACTTCGGAGTTTTCATTTTATTACACATTAAACTTTTTTTGCTATCTATGAGAGAATGTTTGAGATAAAATCATCAATAACTTTTTTTCTACTTGTGCAATAAAGTAAAGCAAACATTCATTTGAAAGAAAAAAATGTTTTAAACAACTTCGGAGTAGTTTCATTTTATTACACATTAAACTTTTTTTGCTATCTATGAGAGAATGTCGAAAAATGACACTTTCATGTTCGGTTGATGAGATCTTACCCTATGTTGTATAATTATAGAGTGTAACATTATAAGATAGTTAAAGTTATTAAAATACATTATTATAGCTTTTCTATCATTTTCATTAGACTCATTTTAGGTCGTAATTAAACTTACCGTTTTAACAAATCATTTTATTAAAAATAAAGCTATACAAAAATAATTTGTGCTTTAATAGACTTTTTTACCTTTTAAAAACTTGAATAAATTTATTTTATAGCTTTATTGCTTTCAAATTGCCAAAAAAACGAATTTTCATAAAACTTGCCCCTGATTTTTGGATTTCACCATTATCAATGAAAATGGTAACATACAATTATTGTAAAAAGATTTATATTTTTTACTTGACAAATTTCAAAAGCAAGATGTCTTTTTATCCAGGCAAATAAATTTTATCAAATACAGTTAAAAAGTACTAATAAAATAACTAGGCCTATCAAAATCTCACTGGGCTGGAGTCCCTACTTATGGTTATACTCAACTTAAATGGGAATAAAGATTACATACTACCATCTAATATACTAAATACAGACATACTAAATTTACTTACCCCCATATAATGTAATTAGTCTTTGTACTCTTAGGATAGGCAAAGTCTCCAAAGATAACTTCATCATCTTTTTCTACTATTTCTTTATTTTTTATAGTGTAGTCTCGAATTATTGAAAGAACATCAGCCATGACAATACAAATTATTAACTACTTTAATTTTTAAGGACTTGATCAGAAAAAAATTCACTGTAATTTTAGCCTGCAAATTTACAACGATTTCTTTCTAAGGCTCTAAACTCAACTAGCTCTCTAGCGGCTACGAACAACACTATACTATACACTCGTCGTCATGCAATACAATATTTTTTCGTTGACTAGTTTTTAAAAACTAGTTTTAATTCTTTAAAAATAACAAAATTGTATAAAAAAGCAAATGCTAAAAAGCAATGAAAGTTAAAAAATTTTCAAAAAAATTAAACGAAATGTTTTTTTATATGCTTTACTTTGGATCCAAATTCTTTTTTAAAAATTACTGTTTTCTAACTCAAATCCTCGCGCGCCAACTCCAACGCGACACTCTGGATAGATCACTCCACTCTCGCCCATTTTCATTTATGGATGTTGATCTAAACTGAAACTTGAAGGTAAAAAACACTGAAGTTACTGACTTGACTATAGGTCACATGGGCAAAAATTACGCAACTTGTGTGGTGTACAATGCTATAATTATATACTTTTTTTATTTAGACCTACAATACAATATGGCCTAATGGTGCCCTAACCCACTGACCAAGAGCAATGGCTAGAGTTCCAGCACTGGAACCCATTTTCTAATAGCTATGGATCGGGCAGTCTTCTGCAGGCAGTTATCTACTAATACTAATGACATCTTTGAACATTAGAAGTATCTTCTTTTGAATCTCATCATTTTGTTTTGATCTCAGGCCCTATTTTGAACAAAATCTCAATATAAACCACCTGTCAAAAATTAAAATGTTTCTGCTATATTATACCCATAAACTGCACTACAGGAATACCATTGCTAGATCCAAAGCCATTAAAAATGGGTTCCAATGCCAGAACTGGAACTCTAAGTCTCGAGCCTTTGCCCTGACCAAGACCTGATAGGCCTATGAGACCTACACCCTAGGCCCCTAGCCTAAACCTAGGCTAGTCAATGAGTCAAGCTAGGCATAATATTTTTAATAAAAAATAATGTATTCTTATAGTTATGCCTTCAGGTTGTTCTACAATTGGGTCCCATCATGTTTTTGAACTTTAAGCACTTGTAACTTTTGAAGGTGCGCAGTCATTTCGTCTGCCGCCTTTTCGTCTGCCGGCAGACAAAACGACTTTTTAAAATAAGTAGCAAAATAAGTTTTATAAATGGCTGAAATTAATTTATAGTTTATTTTTAATACTTATAATTTACTAGTAATTTTCAGATTTAGAATTAGATGTAGTCTTTGTATTTTTTATTTTGCTTATCGCAATGTTTCCAAGAAATACAATTATTCGTATATAAGCTTTAATTGAATCTACGTAGTGAGCTATGAATGGGATTTATAATTTGTGCGCGTGTAACCTACTTATAATAAGTAAAATAATTCCAACTCGACTAATTGCTTTTGAGCTTTGAAGCTTTGAGACGGTTAAGAGATAGTATGGCGTCTGCCATATCATGACGAAAATGCATTGAATTCGTTCAATTGCGTAGTTTAATAAATATAAAAAAATATTTAGAAATTTACTCGTTTAAGTCATTACTACTAAGAAATGATCCCAATATCTTAGTCATTGTTATCTTAAATATCTCAAATCTCAAATTAATGACAACAACTGACATATTTACACTTATTAAAACTTTATTGTTCGTTGGCAGACGAAACAACTGTATCGTATTCTTGCAGACGAAAGGGTGGCAGACGAACTGGCGGCAGACGAAACAACCGTCACGCCTTTTGAACTAGG
>NIVC01001244.1:0-29494 GCA_002269645.1 Macrostomum lignano
CCTTGCAACGATTGTTGTCCCTAGCAACAACAGGATTCTATTGTTTTATTTCGCCAGCTCCGGTGGCAGCGGCACAGCACCTCATGCGCAGGACCTTCCACCGGAGGCCAACCGGAGGCGGGCCCCAGACCCGCTACAATCCTCATCAGGGCGCCACCTTCCGGCCCAACCCGTCCTACCACAGCGAAGTTGTCGGTCGCGCCTACGGCGACGACCAGGCCAGCGCAGCGGCTTCGGCGACTTTGGCGACGGTGGCGGCAGCGGCAGCGGCGGGGACGCCACCTGCCTCCGGTGGTTCGCGGGCGTCAGCAGCAGCGGAAGCATCTGCGAGGTTCGTAGCAACGAGATTTCCCTATCTAACACACCGGGATATCCCTATCTAGCACACTAGGATATCCCTATCTAACACACTAGGATTTCCCTGTCTAACACATTAGGATATCCCTATCTAACACACTGGGATTTCCCTATCTAACACACTGGGATTTCCCTATCTAACACACTAGGATATCCCTATCTAACACACTGGGATTTCCCTATCTAACACACTGGGATTTCCCTATCTAACACACTGGGATTTCCCTATCTAACACACTGGGATTTCCCTATCTAACACACTGGGATTTCCCTATCTAGCACACTGGGATATCCCTATCTAACACACTAAGATATCCCTATCTAACACACTAAGGATATCCCTATCTAAACACACTGGGATTTCCCTATCTAACACACTGGGATTTCCCTATCTAGCAACTGGGATTTCCCTATCTAACACACTGGGATTTCCCTATCTAACACACTGGGATTTCCTATCTAACACACTGGGATTTCCCTATCTAGCACACTGGGATTTCCCTATCTAGCACACTGGGATTTCCCTATCTAGCACACTGGGATTTCCCTATGTAACACTCTGGGATTTCCCTATCTAGCAACCTGAGATTTCCCTATCTAACACAGAGATTTCTTTATCTAACACACTGGGATATCCCTATCTAACACACTGGGATTTCCCTATCTAACACACTGGGATTTCCCTATCTAACACATTGGGATATCCCTATCTAACACACTAGGATATCCCTATCTAACACACTGGGATTTCCCTATCTAACACACTGGGATATCCCTATCTAACACACTGAGATTTCCCTATCTAACACACTGAGATTTCCCTATCTAACACACTGAGATTTCCCTATCTAGCACACTGGGATTTCCCTATCTAACACACTGGGATTTCCCTATCTAACACACTGGGATTTCCCTATCTAGCACACTGGATTTCCCTATCTAACACACTGGGATTTCCCTATCTAAACACCTTCGCAGGTACGTACTCGAGCTCGCCAATACAAGCGGCATCAGTCTTGATTCTGACAACGCAGATTCGGGCCTGCAGCGAGGCGGCAGGGAGTTCAACATTGTTGGCAGAGGTAGGCAGGGCACAGGCGTTTCTGTTTAATTCAATTTTCTTAAAACAGTTTTATCCTGAAAAAACACCCGATAATTTTTCACCGAATTCTCATGTGTACTAACCAATTAACAGGCGGAATCGATGAGGCTGCAGGTAAAATTCTTATCAAAGTCGAACTGTTTAAATATCAACTGAATATCAACTGATTTAAGCTTGTAATATTGCAATAAATTTGATTTGACCAAATTTCACCCCGGCCAACATGGCGCAACGTCTTCGGCGACGTCCTTATTTAAAAGTACAATTTTGCGATAGTACTTGAACTGTAAGCTGGATTGACCCAGTTTGCGTAAATTATCAAATATTCTTCTTCAATTGTCAAACACCACATCCCACAGTCCACATCCCACACCCCACATCCCACACTCCGCAGGTGTATTCGAGGTGCAACCAGCTGCCGTGAGTCCTTTACCTCGCGCTGAGGTCCTCACCAGCAGCGGCGGCTTTGGCAGCGGCAGCGGTGGAAACGTCAGCTCGGCACCTTCGGCAGTCGCGACTGACTCCTCAGCGCTCAGCGGCGGAGTTCAGGGCACCGCCTATCGGCCAAATTTGATTGGCAACGGAGGCCCCGATGATGAGGAGGATTCTGCGCCCAGCGATAGAGGAAGGCAGCAGCAGCAGCAGCAGCTGCAGCGGACCCTCAGCAACACCCTGCGGGAGAGCGTGGCCTTGCGGCAGCGGCAGCGGGCGGCGGCCGAGAGGAGCGCCAGCAAAGCTGAGACAGAAGATGAGAGGCTCATTCGCGAGCTGCGAGAGGTGAGCTGCCTTCAGGATCTTCAGCAGTCCCTGAAAGCATCTTCAGGAATCGGCCTCTAAATGCCTTCAGGAATCGGCCTCTAATCTCCTTCAGGAATCGGCCTCTAATCTCCTTCAGGAATCAGCCTCTAATCTCCTTCAGGAATCGGCCTCTAATCTCCCTTCGGAATCGGCCTCTAATGTTCAGGAATCGGCCTCTAATCTCCTTCAGAAATCAGCCTCTAATCTCCTTCAGGAATCGGCCTCTAATCTCCTTCAGGAATCGGCCTCTAATCTCCTTCAGGAATCGGCCTCTAATCTCCTTCAGGAATCGGCCTCTAATCTCCTTCAGAAATCAGCCTCTAATCTCCTTCAGGAATCGGCCTCTAATCTCCTTCAGGAATCGGCCTCTAATCTCCTTCAGGAATCGGCCTCTAATCTCCTTCAGGAATCGGCCTCTAATCTCCTTCAGGAATCGGCCTCTAATCTCCTTCAGGAATCAGCCTCTAATCTCCTTCAGGAATCGGCCTCTAATCTCCTTCAGAGATTGGCCTCTAATCTCTTCAGATAATCAGCCTCTAATCTCCTTCAGGAATCGGCCTCTAATCTCCTTCAGGAATCGGCCTCTAATCTCCTTCAGGAATCGGCCTCTAATCTCCTTCAGGAATCGGCCTCTAATCTCGTTCAGGAATCGGCCTCTAATCTCGTTCAGGAATCGGCCTCTAATCTCGTTCAGGAATCGGCCTCTAATCTCCCTTCGGAATCGGCCTCTAATCTCGTTCAGAAATCAGCGTCTAATCTCGTTCAGAAATCGGCCTCTAATCTCGTTCAGGAATCGGCCTCTAATCTCCTTCAGGAATCGGCCTCTAATCTCGTTCAGGAATCGGCCTCTAATCTCCTTCAGGAATCGGCCTCTAATCTCCTTCAGGAATCGGCCTCTAATCTCGTTCAGGAATCGGCCTCTAATCTCCTTCAGGAATCGGCCTCTAATCTCGTTCAGGAATCGGCCTCTAATCTCGTTCAGGAATCGGCCTCTAATCTCCTTCAGGAATCGGCCTCTAATCTCGTTCAGGAATCGGCCTCTAATCTCCTTCAGGAATCGGCCTCTAATCTCGTTCAGGAATCGGCCTCTAATCTCCTTTAGGAATCGGCCTCTAATCTCGTTCAGGAATCGGCCTCTAATCTCCTTCAGGAATCGACCTCTAATCTCCTTCAGGAATCGGCCTCTAATCTCCCTTCCGAATCGGCCTCTAATCTCCTTCAGGAATCGGCCTCTAATCTCCTTCAGGAATCAGCCTCTAATCTCCTTCAGGAATCGGCCTCTAATCTCCTTCAGGAATCGGCCTCTAATCTCCTTCAGGAATCGGCCTCTAATCTCCTTCAGGAATCGGCCTCTAATCTCCTTCAGGAATCGGCCTCTAATCTCCTTCAGAGATTGGCCTCTAATCTCGTTCAGATAATCAGCCTCTAATCTCCTTCAGGAATCGGCCTCTAATCTCCTTTAGGAATCGGCCTCTAATCTCGTTCAGGAATCGGCCTCTAATCTCCTTCAGGAATCGGCCTCTAATCTCCTTCAGAGATTGGCCTCTAATCTCGTTCAGATAATCAGCCTCTAATCTCCTTCAGGAATCGGCCTCTAATCTCCTTTAGGAATCGGCCTCTAATCTCGTTCAGGAATCGGCCTCTAATCTCCTTCAGGAATCGACCTCTAATCTCCTTCAGGAATCGGCCTCTAATCTCCCTTCCGAATCGGCCTCTAATCTCCTTCAGGAATCGGCCTCTAAACTCCCTTAGGAATCGACCTCTAAACTCCCTTAGGAATCGACCTCTAATCTCCTTCAGGAATCGGCCTCTAATCTCCTTCGGAAATCAGCCCCTAATCTTTTTTTCAGGAATCAGCCTTATGATTGGTTTTTTCATAAAACTTAAACCAGCTACTTTTAGTAAGCTAGAGTGAATATTTTATTTCAAACAACAAAATCTCGCGCCTGTCCTCAGGGTTCAGCGAATGCTGACACAGCTCAGTTGTCGCACAGACAGCAACAGGAGCAGACTGTGTCAGACTCTGATAGCAATCTTGCTAAAGAGTTGCGTGAAGTAAGACACTCATTTATCGATATCAGCGAAATTATTTCTTGTATACGGAATTGCTTTTTTATAAATTAACAGTTGTTAGTGCTAACTTTTGGTCCGACTGATTGCTGTTGAGATGGGCGCAAAATACCCTCGTGCTCTGGGGTATTGAGTACCTGACACAACGTCTGACACTATCTCTGACATGAGTCATAGCTGACATCATGCCTGACACATGAGTCGTAGCTGACATCATGCCTGACACATGAGTCGTAGCTGACACCATGCCTGACACATGAGTCGTAGCTGACATCATGCCTGACACATGAGACGTAGCTGACATCATGCCTGACACATGAGTCGTAGCTGACATCATGCCTGACACACGAGACGTAGCTGACATCATGCCTGACACATGAGTCGTAGCTGACATCATGCCTGACACATGAGTCGTAGCTGACATCATGCCTGACACATGAGTCGTAGCTGACACCATGTCTGACACATGAGTCGTAGCTGACATCATGCCTGACACACGAGTCATAGCTGACACCCACCATGCCTGACACACGAGTCATAGCTGACACCCACCATGCCTGACACACGAGTCATAGCTGACAAATAGTCAGACTAAAGAATCAAACCTGACAAAATCTCTGACTCACTAAGTCAAAATAGGCATAATTGTCTGACTCATTCGCTATTGAAAATATCAACATTTACTAACAACTCCCGCTTGTTGACTTTAATTAATGTGTCAGGTTGACTCTAACAAAAAGTTAATGCATTTTTTGTAACAAAAAAGCTGTGTTTACTGATGGTGTTACTGATGGCGAAGTTTTTATTAAACCTCAACAAGCTTCAAACTTATCGATGAATTGAATTCGATTGTACAACTTCACTGCAGCAGCCAAGTCCCAGTCAAAGCAGAGGTCACTCGGTGCAGAGCAGGCTGGACTATGCTCAAATGCTCTTCCAGGTGAAACAAAACCGCCTTAGCTAGATAGGGAAATCCAACAATAACTTGGTGACACCTTTAGAAAAAACAATAAAAATCTTGCAGTAGCATAGGCACGAGTGAATCTAATTTAAATAGAATATTTAACAATCTAGTAGCTAGTCTATCTGTAAAACTATTCTTCTTCAGTTTTAAAACTCTTTCAGTGGAAAATATAAAAAAATTAGAACATTTTAACCCACTGGTTGGCTAATCAGAATTATTTATCTAACTTCCGTAATTTACCTGAAAATAAAAATACAACTTTTTGAAAAACTCATTCAGTAAGTGTTTAGTAGTGCAATTAGCGTTTTTCGTTATTTTTCTTGTTTCTAGTGTGTCATTAATCTTCCAGCCAATCAACTTGCACCGCAGGAACAGCTGGCCATCTCCAAGCGGCACACGGACAGCATCGGGGTGGACAGCGACTCCGAGAGCACCCGGGCTCCGTGCGCAACTACGCTTTGGCCAGCCTTAACAGAAAAGTGTCCGACCGTGAGTGCGCGTGACACAAGTTTTGAGCTGCTGGCTTCTCATCTTTATTGTGAAATTCTTAATTCTATACTGTTTTTCTTTATTATCTTCTCACCGTCTCTCCTATCTCATCCTCTCTCCATCAATCTCACCCTCTCCCCTCCCAAATCTCACCCTCCCCCCAAATCTTACCCTCTCACCCCCAAATCTCACCCTCTCTCCCCAAATCTCACCCTCTTTCCTCCCAAATCTCACCCTCTTTCCTCCCAAATCTCACCCTCTTTCCTCCCAAATCTCACCCTCTTTACTCCCAAATCTCACCCTCCCCCTTCCAAATCTTACCCTCTCTCCCCCAAATCTCACCCTCTCCCTCCAAAATCTCACTCTCTACCCTCCCAAATCTCACCCTCCCCCCAAATCTTACCCTCTCACCCCCAAATCTCACCCTCTCTCCCCAAATCTCACCCTCTTTCCTCCCAAATCTCACCCTCCCCTCCAAGTCTCACCCTCTCTCCCCCAAATCTCATCCTCTCTCTCTCAAATCTCACCCTCTCACCCCCAAATCTCACCCTCTCTCCCCAAATCTCACCCTCTTTCCTCCCAAATCTCACCCTCCCCTCCAAGTCTCACCCTCTCTCCCCCAAATCTCATCCTCTCTCTCTCAAATCTCACCCTCTCTCCCCCAAATCTCATCCTCTCTCTCTCAAATCTCACCCTCTCTCCCCCAAATCTCACCCTTTCCCTTAATCTCCCCTCTCCCCCAATCTCAACCACCTCACCCTAGACAAACCAATCACCACATTCACAGAGAGCTTCAGCGCCGCTCCGGACGCTGCCGCAGCTGCAGCCTCTCCGGCAGCCTCGAAGCCACCAGCCCCCAGGCGGAACCTCAGCCGACCGCTGCGACCTTCGCCGAGCCAGACGGGGCCGCCTTCGTCCAGCGAATCGCTTCAGTCGTCGGCTCCGGCAGCTTCAGGCCCACTGGCCAATCCAGACCGATCGCTTCAGGAGGCGCTGACGCGAGTGCAGGCCAGCGACTGGCAGGCCAAGTGCGAGGGCCTTCAGCTGGTTCAACGACTGGCCGCAAACCATCCAGAAGTGGCCGCCAGAGAGATGCACCCGCTGATCCTGGCCGTCATTGGCGAAGTGAAAAATCTTCGCTCCCAGGTGTCCCGACTGGCAATGTCGACTCTCGGCTGCCTGCTGCAGCACCTGGGCAAACGGATGGACGCTGAGCTTGAGCAGTGCGCAAAAATTCTACTGCAGAAAGGCAGCGAGACTAACAAGTGAGTTTCCTGAGCTGAGGCAATTCTGCTCATTCCGTTTGGCTCCTGACTGAGTTGAGGTCCTGACCCTCCTTGGGGGCCATATATTAAACAGACACTTTGACAATAGGAACAGTCTATGGGTCTGCAGCCAAGGGCTCAATAGGTTTCTGACTCGGAAATGGCTGCTCTATATTGTAACTATTGCAATCTGATGCGCTTCTCAACAACTGTCTGCAGATTTATCCAAGAAGACGCTGAGTCGGCACTGATGAGCATGGTTGAGCACTGCAACCAGGGACGAGCCCTCGGAGCGATCATACAGGTGAAGCAATGATCCTAGGGGATTTTTTCTGGCAGAGATTTGAGAATGGTTCAGAGTTGAGAAGAGTCTGGGCGAGATTTAGTGAGACTGGACGCGATTTTCTGAGACTGTGTGAGATTTAGTGAGACTGGATGAGATTTTCTGAGACTGTGTGAGATTTAGTGAGACTGGGTGAGATTTAGTGAGACTGGGTGAGATTTAGTGAGACTGGGTGAGATTTAGTGAGACTGGATGCGATTTGGTGAGACTGGATTCGATTTTGTGAGACTAGATGAGATTTGGTGAGACTGGACGCGATTTTCTGAGACTGTGTGAGATTTAGTGAGATTGGTTGAGATTTTGTGAGACTGGATGCGATGTTGTGAGACTGGTGAGATTTGGTGAGACGGGATGAGATTTTCTGGGACAGCGTGGGATTTGGTGAGACTGGATGAGATTTGTTAAGACTGGATCTCTGATATCGATATTGGTACAAAATGGAACAGATATTAAGACAGTTGCAGATTGAGATTGGAAACAGGTCAAGATCTAGTTTGAGACTAGCATAAGATAGATTCAGAAGAGACAGACTTAGATTGGGGAATGAGACTCTGTGAGACCGCTTGCCAATACTTGAAATCCGAGCGAGACTCCCCTGTCCCTCCCGGCGCTCAGGGCGGCGCCAGCCACAAGAGCTCCCAGGTGCGCAGCCTGTGCGCGCAGATTCTCTCCGAGCTGTGCGATCGCATGGGCCCCGGCCGGGTGCTCTCCGGCGTCAAGGACGTCACCGACAAGCTGCTAGCCACGGCGGCAAATTTCTGTCTAGACGGCAGTCAGGAGACTCGCTACTGGGCCGGACAATTCTGTACCCGCTGCTCGGCCACCAGGACTTTGACGCGCTGATCAGCAAGCACGTATCACCTGCTGTGATGCGCAACCTCAAGGATGTGCTGGAGAATCTCCGGCTGAAAGGCGTCGGCGACCAGCCGCCGTCGACGTTTAGCGCCGGCACAAAAAGTCGGCGCGGCAACTCGGCCGGCTCGGCGGACTCGGCCAGTCTGGCCGGATCGTACGCTTCGACCTCGGCGACGGGACAGTCGGCGCCGTTGGGCCGCCAGAGAGGCGCCGCTGGCAGCAACAGTCGGCTGAGCGACGCGGCCGCCGACTTGGTGAAGACGGCCTGCCAAAGGCTGAACGCTCCGGACTGGAAGGAGCGGCTGTCCGGGATCGACCAGCTGGCTGAGCTGAGCCAGGAGCGCACGGATCTGGTTGGCCAGTGCATTGTGAAGGTATGGCGTCTTCGCGTGTTCGTGTCTTTATGTCTCAATGCCGTTGTTGCCTTTACGCTCGTAATTTATTGGTGTCCCATTGTGTCTTCTCTTCATGTCTTGGTGTCTTCATGCCTTGCTATCCTATTGTGTCTTCATGTCTTGGTGTCCTATTGTGTCTTCATGTCTTGGTGTCCTATTGTGTCTTCTCTTCATGTATTGTTATCCAATTGTGTCTTCTCTTCATGTCTTGGTGTCTTCATGCTTTGCTATCCTATTGTGTCGTGTCTTGGTGCCATATTGTGTCTTTATGTATTGGTGTACTATTCTGTCTTCTTTTCTTCATGCCCAAGTGCTTAATACTCGTACCTCAAACAATTCGGACAACTCATTTGTAGTACGAGCGTATATTTGATTAGTCATTCGAAAATTCAAACAGGTGATGTTTTGTCTTAGCGGTTAGGACCAGTTGATCTTCAAAAGTTCTGAAGAGGTTGACTTAAATTTTAAGACAATCCGGTTTTGAAGTCGTGGCTTAAACTTTCAAACTTTTTTCATACCTGAGACCACTCAGCACCGCTCAGCCACTCCATCCCCCCGTCCCTCTCGCGCAGTTCATGGACGCATTCGCGCCTCGTCTGGGTGATTCCAATTCAAAGGTGCAACAGCACGCATTGGAAACCGCCCTGCAGCTGGTGCACCCGTTGCGCAACTACCTGCCCACGGTGGCCAACACACTCGTGCAGCACGCTGCTCCCGTGCTGTCATCGAAATCCGCCGAGTTGGCCAGCTTAGCCGGACAGCTGCTGGACATCTTCATCCTGGAGGTGGACTCGGAGAAACTGGCTCAACCGTTTGTACAGGTGACTGGTGAAGTGCACATCTCTCTCATTACAGGGTCTACATAAGTGAACTTTTTAGTTAAATGAGGCGCTTCAGACACTTCCCAATTCGGTAATTCAGACACTTCCCAATTCGGTAATTCAGACACTTCCCAATTCGGTAATTCAGACACTTCCCAATTCGGTAATTTAGACACTTCCCAATTCGGTAATTCAGACACTTCCCAATTTTGGTGTCCCCTGTTTTAACACCCTGTTTTCAACTTTAATTACTTTTAATTACTTGTATAACCAAATTTTGCACCACATACACTACTCAATCGACTCTGAACACCCAGCTGTTAGGTTTAAATCCTACATGCATATAGAATCTGACAATTATTTGGTCCCGCAGGCCGTTGCCACCGGAAATCCGCGCTCAAAACCGGAACTGGTGGACAAACTGGCGGCGCTAGCGGAGCGTTTGGCGCCAAGAAAGCCGCGCCTATCTCAGCTGCATTTGGAGCCGGAGCTGTTCCGCCTATTGGGCGGCCTAGCCTCGGCGCCAGGCGCCGGCTCTGTGGCGCTAAAATCTAGCGCCTACAGATTGGCGCAAACTTTGGCAAGCTACTCCGGCCCTGCTGAGCTGCTGGATCGAGCACGATCGAATGCTCAATGCACACCGCAGGCAGTTTCCATGCTGGAAGATGCACTGAGGCAGTACTAAATTGTAATCGCCAGATTTTATATTTTAACGTTATTAAGTAGTACAGTGTGTACAAAAATCTATCCGGGTGTGCTTGGGTTGTTTTTGGGCTTGACTTTGATTTTTAATTACTTGTAAAATTGTTTATCGAAACATTTCATTAACTTTATAAATGAGCCTCCAGTCTGGGCTTACTAAAGTGTTTACAATCGCCAGATTTTTTTATTTTTAATTCGCGTATTGTACTTTAGCTGCCTGCGCGCCGTCCGCCCCAATCCAACATTCGTTCTAGCTAGCGCTCTCCCCCTTTCCTTTTTAGAATGTAAATTCAGTTGACTCGTAAATGTACACACAGAATAGCCCCCGCCACCCCATTCACTCGTTCAATCGGTTCAAGCCCTTTCGCTCGATTACTGTTCCGCCTCTTCTCTTACGAGCTATCTTGTCATCTAAATAGCTTAAACTCATAAACTGTTGTTCTTGTGACCGCCTTAGTACGAGATTAGCTAATATACATTATTTACGTATACTTTATTTTATTAGACTATCATTTTGGTGAAATACGAGTATGTAATGAATACGCTCAATTTTCCTGATTTGTGTCTTATGCTTATCGCTTGTTTTAAGTGACTAATGATTTTTATACTTGAAAGTGAGAATTATTTCATACCATGATAGTAGTAAATTGATTCAGCCAACAAGCAAACACACTACAACGACACTACTACATAAAACATTGAATTAATACGAGGGGTTAGATTAATTTAATCTTTTAAAAACGAAAATAAATATTTTAAATAGACTTTTGTTTTAAATGTTTCTCACTAAACGTATCAAATGCTTTCGTGGCTGCTTATAAATTTGTACTTCGCTACGACAGAAACTTGATGCTTACGTTGCATGCTTTGTTGCGTTTTCCTGCGTCTCACTGTGATCTCATTTTGCCTTCGAACTGTGATTTAAAAAAAAGCTAAATTCAGCGACAAGCTTTCATTCTGTACAGCAGATCGGTCTGATGCGGTTTCGCGGACTTTGCTGTTTTATTTTCATTCTGTTGAAAGTGCAGTCTGTATACGTAGCAGTATATAATTGCAACATTTGTTATGTGTAACCACGCAAATCCGAACAAAACTTTCCCGTTTGCTGGTTCAAAGCTGTATAAAGAGGCCGTCCAAAAAATACTAGACTAACGCTTTCGCCCAGTTTATTTTTATTGAAGAATAATGTGCTTCAACTGCTAATTATAACCTTTACTAATGTGCTCTCTCCTGCCTGTGCATTCCGATATTCTGGTGTATAATCGTAAAACCAGTATATGTAAAAAAATCTCCGTCCAATTCCTTTATAGTTGTTTTGTTATACTTCTATTTTTCTGGCTCAGCAAATTGAACAGAGTGGATCGAAGCTGTCCTCTGTTTTTGTAAGTGTATAAAAACCGAAACCTCAAATTGATTTACTATTCAAACGGAAATTCTATCGCAAATCTTTCTTGTTTGTTTTAAAACACACACCGGAATATACTAGAGACGGCACAATTTTGAATTTACGATAGCTAATTTCTTTGCTTAAAATATACTATTTTTAACATTGTATCACTGAGAGCTTGAGTCTTTACTAAAGTTTAATTTAAATGCCAAGTAGTTACTGGACTTTTGTATATTACCATGTTCTGTAAAAAGTTTTAAAGGTACATTTCTATTTTTTTAGATCGCTAGGTTTAAACAAGAGAAAAATATCACACGGAATTATAGATAGACAGGTTTTTCAACCCTGATCATTTCGGTGTATTAGCAGAAAGCTTTCCGAGATCCCAATAACGCCTGGCGTCCGCCTCCAACCAGGCTCGCTTCTCGTTGACGACATCTGAAATTAATAAAAAAAACAGATGCAAAATATAGCTACAGTTGATTTTGCAAAAGTCTGGATGTACCAGCTCGTATTTAAAGTAAAATATCATCTCATTTTCATCAGACCCAAGCTGGCAATTGCAAAGCCTCGCTGGCGCCCCTGCATGGTGCTGGCGCCCCTGCATGGTGCTGGCGCGCCGACTCGCGTAATGGATGTGGTGCGGAAGAGCCCCCCTCGAATGAAAAAAAGCAACATTAATTACCCTCGGCAGATGGCAGGCCACCCTTGACCTCCGTCTCGGTTGGGCGCAGCGGTTTATTCAGGTGCACGTCGCGAGTTTTCAACTCCTGGCCCATGAACACCTTGGCCTGCAGGCTTCGTCTGTCAAGATCGTCCCTCTGTTCGCATCTGGACAATAATTGAGACTGGATAGCGTCGAGGCGACTCTTAGCGAATGGGGCTTCGAATGCCTGCAGCACTTCCGCATAGTGCTGCTGACTGATTGGCAGCTGCTGTTCGCGTCTCGCCCGAGGTGCATACTTTTGCGGCTGCGTGTGACGCAATTCTTTTGGCAAGTTTTCCGTCATTATAGGCCTTAAAACTATAAGACTATAATCCAACAGCTAAAAGTTCAACACGAGAAAGAAACTGAGATGGAATGCATGCAGAATAAGCAGTGGAATATGGGGAGTTAAAAATGAGAGGATAGAAAGGACATGACTTCCTCTCTCTTGCAGTCTCCGTTGGCAACAGGTTGTTGGAGTGCGTACAGGTGAATTACAGGATTGAGGGAATGAGCTAGCTAGGGCCAGCAACTGCAGAGGGGTGGAAAGGACTGGTTTATTCAGTGTACAGTTTCAAGTGCACATGCGCAGAATGTAGCTAATGCAGCCATCTGCATTTTGTTGCTGAATTGCTGAATTAGTTATACCGATTCAAGGCCTAATTTACATGCATGCGCATGTTCTCCAGGCTCCGGTTTTACCTGTATGAAATTTATTCTCGACTTATAATCGCCTCTCATAAGCTTACACTTTTAGAACCTGATTGGAGTTTCGCCTGCTTAAAACTGTCGATGCAGAATGCAGTATCTGGGCCTCGAAATAATTGCCTATAATATAATGTATATTATATTACGAGGCTACGCCGAAAAATTCTTCGTGAACCATATGTCTCTGTCATGCCTGTCTTTCTGTCTGCCTGCCTGTCTTTCTGTCTGCCTGCCTGTCTTTCTGTCTGCCTGCCTGTCTTTCTGTCTGCCTGCCTGTCTTTCTGTCTGCCTGCCTGTCTTTCTGTCTGCCTGCCTGTCTTTCTGTCTGCCTGCCTGTCTTTCTGTCTGCCTGCCTGTCTTTCTGTCTGCCTGCCTGTCTTTCTGTCTGCCTGCCTGTCTTTCTGTCTGCCTGCCTGTCTTTCTGTCTGCCTGCCTGTCTTTCTGCTGTCTGTCTGCCTGCCTGTCTTTCTGCTGTCTGTCTGCCTGCCTGTCTTTCTGTCTGTCTGTCTGCCTGCCTGTCTTTCTGTCTGTCTGTCTGCCTGCCTGTCTTTCTGCTGTCTGTCTGCCTGCCTGGCTTTCTGCCGGTCTGTCTGTCTGTCTGTTTGCCTGCCTGTCTTTCTGTCTATCTGCCTGCCTGTCTGTCTGTCTGTCTGTCTGTCTGTCTGCCTGTCTTTCTACCTGCCTTCCTGTCTTTCTGTCTGTCTGTCTTTCTGTCTGTCGTCTGTCTGTCTTTCTGTCTGACTGTCTGTCTGTCTGCCTGTCTGCATACGTTCGACACCAAAGCACTAAACTATTTACAGCTGAACTGAGTTGTTGATCCTTATTTACACGTCCAGAAATACGTTAAGGTGACTCGCCCACGAACTTCCTCTGCAGGGTCAGCTGTGATCTGATCGAGAACCCACCTCGGGTGTTTAAATGGCTGTTTTAATCTCCTTTCTCTAACATTACCGCGATGGTCTATCATTAATTCCATCTTCGGCGTTAGAATTTGAAAACCTTCATAACTTGCAGATGATATAAGCGCAGGATCGGGTCCTCCTTGACCAATCGATTTAGCTGAAGTCGACGTGAGTCGATCATAATCCAAGATGAGCGTTGAGATGGCAACATGGACAGCTGGAGTAGAATCGGATGCGCTACACTCAATTTTCCTAGAAATGAACTGGAGGTCGGTAATTGGAACATATATTCGTTGTATCGCCAGTGCATTCAACAGATTCTATATTACCTAGATGCACACAGTAAATTCTGTGTCTAGTTATGTATCACTACTGAGCCAGCATTCGATAATGTATTTAGCGGCCGTCTCTGAAGGCCGGCCGCTTTTCGCGCTGCTGCATGGAGTGACACATTTTAGGTAGCTCGTAATATGGAATCCGTGGTGCATTTATTACATTTATGCTCTGGAGAAATCGGATTTTTCGAGTGATTTTTCTCGACCGAATCTGCAGTCTATGGCAAAACCCCACTCAGCGAGCTATAATAATGGAAAGATAGTGCACGGCTTGCAAGTGCAACAACTCGTGGTCCTAGGCGTTGTTGAATTTGCAAGCCGTGCTTCTATCACATTATCATATAGACTAGCCAACAGTGGCTATTCATTTTTGTCTATGGCAATTTGCAAAGAACAGGGTTGAGGGAGGCAAGGAATATCTTTCTCTCCACTACAGCGCGATATTTGTTCGTCTCAGTGTGCGTTCATTTGAAAACATGATTCATCTGTCTCAATTCCCGGACAATTGCATAACCGGCTTGACTACGGCGGAAATCGAGAAGCATGTAGAGCTCATGGACAGAAATTCGTTGATCGAGCAGACGATGTTCGATGATGAGCCGCTCCTACCTACTCTTCGTTAGCTACTTAACAAATGGCAAGCGCAAGGCGAGCGAACTGGGCAAGATGTCCGACGTGTTGTCAGCATCGCTGTATGGAGCCAGTTCGTCTTATGCGACCAACGATAAGTCTGTGGCTATATCGTCGGACCATCTGGCGATATGGATTCGGCGGGGGATGCTACGTCTATCTCCGAGGTCCCAAAGCGGGTGGCAAGTGTTGGAATGACGACGTCAGTCCAAAATGTCAAGGTTGACGTTCAAGCAGCTTCGGCCGATACTGTTCGACCGAAGCTACATATTCATCTGAGTGGTAGTTTCAGCAATTGCAACTTCAAATTCGGTGATCAGTGAGTACTGATGAGTACTGAGTGAGTTACTGAGTTTTCGAGTTACTACTAGAGCACTGACTACTAGACAAAGAGCTCGTTAAAAATGTTCAACTATTTGCTACAATGCTACGTTTGCTTTTCGTAAAATATAAAGTTTGTGTTGTTGCATTATTGCACACTGAAAGCCGCGCCAGCGTGCATTTTTGGCGCATTATTGCACCCTGATTGTCAATTGTCTATGGTAAAATCTCCATTATTTTGACTCGCTTGTTGGCTAGACTTGTTGGCTCACTTGTTGGTTGAGGTGAAAGCTTCGTAAAATTGGGAAAAGCATCTCTGCCATGTTTTTTATCGATTAACAACTCATTATTCATGATTGTTATATACTTTACCACTGCTTTGTACAATTGGCCAGTTGCAGTATATGAGATGGGAATGTGGACGAGCATTCGAGATACAAATTCATGGTAAAATAAAATTAGAAAAGACATTTACGAGCGCAATATACTACTTGTCATGACTTTTCACTCTAATAAAACACGTTGTGGGTATTAGTCGACTCATTACCCGCTAATCTGGGTGCTAATTTTGTTAATTAAGCCACTGGCTCTGTTGGGGCAGGTTGGTGGGCCTGTTGGTTTTAAAATGCTTTAATAAGAATTCAAGAATTGGAAATAATGCGTGAGAAGCGGTATACTACTCGTTAACAAATCAATGCATGCAGCTATATGTCCACATCTCATTTGGCAAACTGGGGGGGGGGTTTCACTAGGCCGAAATTTCACTTTGCCGAAAGCATCTTCCTTCACAAAGCCGAAACTTCATTAGGCCGAAACTTCACTTTGCCGAAAAATCATTTAGCATAGTTTTTCTCTAGGCTGAAACTTCACTAGGCCGAAAATTCACTTTGCCGAAATGACTAGCATGCTCTTTCATAAGGCCGAAACTTCACTAGGCCGAAACTTCACATTGCCGAAAAATCATTTTAGCAGCCTCTTTCACTAGGCCGAAACTTTACTTTGCCGAAAAAAACATTTTCACTAGGCCGAAACTAACATGATAACATTAAACTGAATCGTTAATCATTAATAATTATTATCATTATATTATTATTTTTATTGAATAATATTTAATCATTATTATTTATCATTAATCATTAAACAGACCTTAGAGATCTAGAACTAGAACCTGCTAGATCTACGAGGATCCTTGCACAGACCAATAACAGACAACAGACCAGGCCTGCATAGGGCCAAAGAATTAGAGACTAAGAGCCATGCATATTCTATGAATCGGAATCTAGGCAAATCTGCATACTTTCAAAGGAGCCTTAAAACAACATACGAGCACTCTACAACTTAAAAGTCCATCCGACTGAGATAGAAAATGCAATGAAAATAATAAGCAATCAAAGTTTACTCCAAATGAAGTCAGGAATGTCAAAAATATTCCATACAAAAAACTGAGTGACCATATCGTGCTCCCATTTTAGTAGCAGTAACTCGATCTTAGATCAAAATAAAGAAACTGGTGCAGAGAAATCGTCACTGCTTGCTTGCGGTTCCATTTTGAACGCTTAAGTTCACATCCCCTTTCGACCATAGTAAGGATGCTGCTAAAATGATTTTTCGACAAAGTGAAGTTCCGGCCTTATGAAAGAGCGTGCTATTCATTTCGGCAAAGTGAAGTTTCGGCCTAGTGAAGTTTCGGCCTAGTGAAAGAGGCTGCCAAAATGATTTTTCGGCAAAGTGAAGTTTCGGCCTAGTGAAAGAGGCTGCTAAAATGATTTTTCGGCAAAGTGAAGTTTCGGCCTAGTGAATTTTCGGCCTAATGAAGTTTCGGCCTTATGAAAGAGCGTGCTAGTCATTTCGGCAAAGTGAAGTTTCGGCCTAGTGAAGTTTCGGCCTAGTGAAAGAGGCTGCTTTTCGGCGAAGTGAAATTTCGGCCTAATGAAAGCGCCTCGGCAAACTATTTAATTTTCAAAGTCTTTTAAGAGTTACCTGCAATTCACGTAGACTATGTAAAACCAATTCTTTTATATGCACACGGTAAGAACAGAGCGGTATGTAACCCGGTATTTAAAAATTTTCGCAGTTATCAGACGTTAATAGCAATATATTGCTCTATTTAGCGATAGCTATAGGGTGCAAATAGCTATAACCATAATTGCCATAAACTTATCGAGCCTATTAAAATGCAAAGGGTACTCCGGCTTAATGAGCCTCCAAGAATGTTCCCTGCACCCACTGGTTGCAATTAACTACAGTTGCGCACACAATTAAGTTCAATAGCCATTGGGGACAACAAACAAGCCGTGAGAAACGGTCTGCTCACTTTTAGAAAGAAAAAAATACATCACGAGATTCAAATAGTTATACGCTTGTAGCAGCCGGCCATTTTAGCTTAGCCTATTATAGCTAGAGTTTTGAACGGACCTCGCCCACAAAACGAATTACAGGGCAGACGGGTGGGCAGCAATTCAAAGCAGTTTCTTAATCTCAAGCCTAGCTAGGCTGTTTTAAATCTTCTATATTGCAATAGTTTTCTTGCTGTCCTGCCTGAATTCAACAACTGTGTCTGCTCGTGTTCAAGAGCTACTCAATTTTTGTCTGCAGAACTGCATATATCTTAGCTAGCATTCAGCTTTAGCTAGAGACCTGCGTGGCTCAGAGTAGATTGCCAACCGAGTAACTGGACGTAGAATTTTCGAATCGATTTTTCAAATTATTACCTACCTATATGTAGAAGGCTTATCAGGCGAACGAGCTCGAAAAAAGGATCAAGGATTTTCTCTTATCGGATGGCACCTGCCAGGAAAGCAGCAATCGTTGAGAGTCCAACAGTTGGACCACCGCTCTACTTTAGCGTAATTTATGCAGGTGAGACACTGATAATAATAGCCCTCCTGGATCTTAATTTGTTTTCATGTTAATTCAACCCAATTCATTGCATTATCGCTTTCGCAAATATAACGTGCAGACAATCAGACTGCTATGTTTAACATTGCCTGTCAGAAGGAGCACCTAGTCAGTGCTATCAGGCGACGATGCAGGATTGAACGAAAGGGTAAGTAAATGGTGTACATGTACATGCGGGTAAAATACACTTTAATATCTCTGACAGCACCTCTTTTATAGTTTCGACACTACATAAGAGCCGTATCTTCGACACTTCAAGCTGAACCCTAACGCTAACAGCAGAGATACAAAATTCGGGGATATTTATAGTCCGTTGCTTAGCTTGTCGGAGATATGACATGTCGGAGATGTGAAGTTTCGTTATTGTACAGTTACATTAGTAGCAATAGTTCAAATTGAAAACGATCCGTGAGCAAGCGAAAATTTTTGAAGCGAGCTGCAAACGCCAAAGGTCGAATATCGCAATTACAAGCGTATCGGTAAAAATTTTTCCGACCTCTGGTTTAAAGTTTTAGCGAGTGTTCTAAAAATCCCGCGGCCATTTTTGCTTGTTTAAAGTCAAGGTAACAAAATATCGTACTTCAAGCACCACTGCTGGCAAAGCCTTTTTCAACTTTTCAACCTTTGAAAATTTTATATTACGACCGTAACACACAGGACACAGGTTCGCAGTGAATACTACTGACTAAGTAGTAAAAATCCTCTGCTTTTAACTTTTTCGCTTACCGAGTGAAAATTTCAACTGCAATTCAAAGTAGTCTTAAACCAGGGGTCGACAAACTTTTTTTTACATCGGAGGGTCAGATAGAGAATCTAGCGCATTACTGCGGGCCAGAGGAGGGGAGAGAGGAGAGGGAATAAAGGAAAAGAGAGGAGAGAAGACAGAGTACCAAAGAGATCTGAGAGGAAACACAGGCTTGCTACGAGCCGGATAGATCTATGTTTTAGCCAATGATTTGTATTTGAGCACAAGCGCAAGCACAAGCAACAATCTAGATAAAGAATCCGAACAAGCAGCAACCATACGCAAAATACACTGCAGCCAGCAAGTACCCCGGAGTCGAGTCTCGGCTAGTGCCAATGATCAGTGACCTTCAAAGCTATCCGGCTTTGAGAGATTTGGCCGACTCAATCAACAAGCAGGTGTCGGATCGGGAGGCGAAAATCGAGCAGAGGCAGCAAGCGGCGATGAAACGAGCGTCAAGGTACACCAGCGCACAGAAGCAGGGCGCAGACGGTTCAGAGCAGGCTGCATCGTCTGTCGGCTTGACCAAAGGCCGAATGGCCATCAAACGTATTATGATAATCAACAAGATGACTAAGCGGTCCTGAGGACGGTTTTTATGACCGAAGTTGATCTTCACTTAGCCTATATTCTGTCAAGGACCAATGTAGTATAGCAATTGATGCATATAAAAATTTTATTACAAATATACTTTATTTAAAAACGAACAAAACTTTCGCTTGTGAGTACGAGTATTTACAACTTGGGCTTCAGTTTTTTAAAATGATGAAAATTTATCTTTAACTGCACAACTACATAAAATACAACAGTCACGAATCACGAATCACTACCCCAGATCAAATGCAATCATTGATTTTGTGATGAAAAAGATTTTTCCTGACTCTGCAGTGTATTTCCTTCCAAGAAATTGACCTTCTAAAGATTACACGATCTTCGAGTTTTGTGTCCTGTTATACGAGAACTACAATAGTCCTTGTATTTTGCCTGTCAGCCTCCATGTGTCTCTTGTCTGTCACTCTCTTGCAATGTATATTTTGTCTTTTCACTCTCTTGTATCTTTTGTCTGTCACTCTCTTGTATCATTTGTCTGTCACTCTCTTGGATCTTTCGTATGTCACTCTCTTGTATCATTTGTCTGTCACTCTCTTGTATCTGTTGTCTGTCACTCTCTTGTATCTTTTGTCTGTCACTCTCTTGTATCTGTTGTCTGTCACTCTCTTGTATCTTTTGTCTGTCACTCTCTTGTATCTGTTGTCTGTCACTCTCTTGTATCTTTTGTCTGTCACTCTCTTGTATCATTTGTCTGTTACTCTCTTGTATCTTTTGTCTGTCACTCTCTTGTATCTTTTGTCTGTCACTCTCTTGGATCTTTTGTCTGTCACTCTTTAGTGTCTTTTGTCGGTCACTCTCTCGTGTCTTTTGTAAGTCACTCTCTTGTATCTTTTGTCTGTCACACTCTTCAGTGTCTTTTGTCGGTCACTCTCTCGCGTATTTTGCCTGTCACTCTCTTGTGCCATCTGTCACTCTTTTGTATCTTTTGTCTGTCACTCTCTTGTATCATTTGTCTGTTACTCTCTTGTTTTTTTCGTCTGTCACTCTCTTGGATCTTTTGTCTGTCACTCTTCAGTGTCTTTTGTCGGTCACTCTCTCGTGTCTTTTGTCTGTCACTCTCCAGTGTCTTTTGCCTGTCACTCTCGTGTCTTGTCTGACACTCTCTTGTATATTTTGTCGGTCACTCTCTCGTGTCTTTTGCCTGTCAATCTCTTGTATATTTTGTCTGCTACTCTCTCGCATTTGTCTGTCACTCTCATGGATCTATTGTCTGTCACTCTCTTGGATCTTTTGTCTGTCACTCTCTTGGATCTTTTGTCTGTCACTCTTTAGTGTCTTTTGTCTGTCACTCTTTAGTGTCTTTTGCCTGTCACTCTCTTGTGCCATGTCTGTCAATCTTTGGTATCTTTTGTCTGTCACTCTCTTGTATAATTTGTCTGTTAATCTCTTGTTTTTTTCGTCTGTCACTCTCTTGGATCTTTTGTCTGTCACTCTTCAGTGTCTTTCGCCTGTCACTCTCGTGTCTTGTCTGACACTCTCTTGTATATTTTGTCTGTCACTCTCTCGTGTCTTTTGCCTGTCAATCTCTTGTATATTTTGTCTGCTACTTTCTCGCATTTGTCTGTCACTCTCTTGTATATTTTGTCTGTCACTCTCTCGTGTCTCTCGTGTCTTTTGCCTGTCAATCTCTTGTATATTTTGTCTGCTACTCTCTCGCATTTGTCTGTCAGTCTCTTGGATATTTTGGCTGTCACTCTTCAGTGTCTTCTGTCGGTCACTCTCCCGTGTCTTGTCTGCTACTCTCTTGTATCTGTCTGTCCACCTCTCGTGTCTTTTGTAAATTTTTATAGACAATACCAAATATAAATATTTAAAGTTATGATTCTAAAAATCTTTATTAAGAAAAATTTACAAAGATAAATCGACACAAAGAAGCTTATAGAATTTTAGCTGACAATGGCAGTTGAATAAATTTCTGTTTGTATTTAAAAATATATTTTTTTCGGTAGCTTTAGAAGAAAAGATTTTAACAGTGCTTTTTAAGTAAGGATACGCGCAATTGATCCGGGAAACTATGAGAAAGACAAAATAATGAAGTTATTTTTAGTTTTTAATCATTATTATAGACAAGATACTTTACAAAACACGACAGTTGCTACTAATATTACTATCCTGTGGTTGCAATCATTGCAACATCTGAATAAAAAGACGAACATGACATAGAAACAGTATGCAAAAAATTAGGGACAATATAATATAGGCCCATTGTGTAACTGAACAAGTTCGTTTTAAACTCAGATAAAGGGTCTCGCTTGGATTAAAGGAATAAAGTTATTATCAGGAGTAACTGAATAATCAATATAGGAATGACTGAACGATACTTAGCAATTTCGGTCATACAGCCTTACCAAAATCAATATAGACCACGCACATGTACTCATTATTGTCGATTGATAAATCTGGTAGGTCAATCTAAAATCGAAAGGTTAAAAATTATTATTCACACGTTGCGGCCACCGCCAGGCGGTCTCATGGAGCGATGTTTGTTAAACAGATCGTTTCCGGACTGGTAATTATTAGCTGCTCCTGGCTAGCCAGGTTCTCAAGCAGGGTGTTGACTCTTTCTCTCAGCTTGTGAACCTCATCAGTCAGATTCGCGATTTCGCCATCTTTTCGAGGCAGCTCTTGCTTGAACCATCCGATTGCTTCTTCAGCCTGTCTCAGTTTCCCTGAGCCTCCGTCAGCTGCGTGTTCAACTCGTGCTCTCTAGTCAGCATTTCAGTCATTGTCCGCTCCATACCCGAGTAGTCATTGCGCAGCTTTGCGTGCTCAAGCTTCAACTGCTCCAGCTCGGTATGAGCAGTCGCCGATTTGCCCAACTCTTCTTCAAGCCTCTGACGCATCTGCTCGGCCACTTTGATGACGTCATCGCGCTTTTTGCTGCACTCTGTGAACTGTTGCCTCACATTTTCAAGTTCTCTATCAACTCCGTCAGAGTAGCTTTGCAAATCGGCGGCAAACTTCTCAGAGTCCTGCAACTTGCTGTTTGCTTGTTCTAACTGCTGTCTCAGTTGATCAAGCTGAGCATTTCCCTGCCTCAGCTCCTGCTGCGTTGCCTCTTGCTGCCGCTGTAGCTGAATCTGCTTCTGATTCTCCTGCTTCACTTGCTCGTTAGCAGTTTTGAGCTGTTGCTCAGTATTGAGCCGCATTTCAGACTGCTCGCATAGCTTCTTATATAGTTGCTCAGATTTGCGCTTCTCTATAATCAGTTTTTGCTCGCTCTCCTCGGCATGAGACTCGTTTCTCTGATTCAGCTCATCAATGGTTTCCCTCAGCTGAGACTCCAAATCAGCCTTCTGCTCAATCAGATTTCTGTGCTGCTCCAAAGCCTCTTGCTGTGCTTCGCAGTCCTGTCTCAGTCTCCCGAGCTCTTTCTTGCTCTCATCTGACTTGGCAAGAACTTGTCGAACAGTCTCGTCGCTATCTCGGCACTGCTTTCTGAGTTCATCCTCCAACTCCTTCATCTTGCGAAGCTCTTCAGTCAGCTTCTCAACTTCAGTCTCGGCCGCCTGAAGCTTCTTGGCTTTGAAGGATTGTTCATTGCGCGCTGAATCAATTTCCATGTGCAGCTGACTGCAAATTGGAAATGAATGTACGGAGTGTGATGGAGTATAATACAGCAGACAATAGCTGCTGAAAATTGATTAATCTACTTACTTTGCCATATTCTTGTCAATTTCAGCCTGGCTCTTCAATTCCCTGATCTCCTGCTGCAGTTTTTCTGTCTGCGAGTTGCCTTGAGCAGAGCTGAAAAGCCGAGAGGAGGTCGGGAGTCATTGCTTGCGCTAACAAAAGCCGCTAATAAAAGAGTTTAAGACCCGTATGCTTACCCGCTCTCCAGAGTTTTTATTTTCTCATTCAGTTCGTATACTTTGTGTCGAGTCTCATCAAAATCTTGAGCACGCTGTCCAGCTCACTCTGCTTCTGCTCCAGCTGCTTTTGCAGCTTGGCCGCCTCATCAGCTTGCTGCATGCTGTTGGCTTCAGCACCGCCGTTCTTGACTTCCGTCTGGGCTGGGCTGGGATGCATGCCGCTATAGAATTCATTGGAAATAGTAATTAAAAACTTTTTTAAGCTTATTAGTTTGTTCAGATCTCCTGGCCAAGCTTTACAAAATCGGTAGGGATAGATTCTGTAAGATGTCTGAAGGAAGGGAGTGGACACAGCAACCTGAAGGAGGTTGTCGCGACTTTTCTAGTTCTTTCTTTAGTTCACCTTCACTTGTCTCTGTTTACTGTTTTCTCTCTCTCTTTGTCTAGCTCAATCTTGTTATTCTTATCTCTCTCTCCCTTGCTGCGTAGGGGGTAGCAGAGGATCTGGGTGATTAGAGGGTAATAGGACCAACGGAATAATCAAGGAAGGGACAGCAGAGGCCGCTGGAAGGTTCAGGGAGGGGGCACTGGATGCCACCTAAAGGATCAGGGAGGGGGCACCATATGCCACCTGAAGGATCAGGGAGGGGGCACCAGATGCCACCTGAATGATCAGGGAAAGGCACCAGATGCCACCAGAAGGATCACGACGACTCAAAGGATTTCTATCCTAAGCTCACCGATTCTCGTAGTCCTTGACCTTCTCATTCAGTTCGTACACTTTATGCCTAGTCTCGTCCAGATCTTCAGTCAAGCTGTCCAGCTCTTCCTGCTTTTTAGTCAGCTGAGTCTGCAGCTTGCTGACGTCTCCGTCGGCTCGAACGTTGGCGACGTTGTCGCGACGGTCGCCTCTGGAATTTGGAAAATCGAACAAATTTGTTATAATGAAGCGACGAACCCGGACGTGAATATATGGTCCCAATGCTCTACCGTCTCTCGTAGTCCTTAATCTTCTCGTTGAGCTCGTAGACTTTGTGTCGAGTCTCGTCAAAATCTTCGAGCACGCTGTCCAGCTCTACCTGCTTCTCTGCCAGCAGCTTCTCCAGCCTGCCGGTGGCGGCGGCGGTGCCGCGGTCGGCAGACGCGCGACTGCTGGCCAGCTGGGCCCGCTGCTCCGCCCTGGAGATTGGCGGGTTTCATCAGCTCCCGTAGAAACTCACTGACTAATAAAGTCTAATGATTTTAGTACGTTTGCACAAGAAGCGGTTATGAACTGCACAAACTGGGATGCAATTCAAACTGGGATTTCTCGTCTTAAACTTTTTTCATGCTTCAATCTTAAAACTTTATTCCGTGTACTAAAAGTGGTACATGTATGTTGTCGTCAGCATCACTCACTGACTCTTGTACTCATTGACCTTCTCATTGAGCTGGTAGACCGTGTGCCGAGTCTCATCAAAGTCTTGAAGCAAACTGTCCAACTCCATCTGCTTCTCCTCCAGCTGTTTACGCAGCTCCCGGATTGCTTCAGCTTTTTGAGCATCGGAGTTCTCGCCAACCGTCTCGCCGTGCACCGCTCGCTTCATTTTTTGACTCTCATAGTGCTTGACTTTCTCAGTAAGCTCGCACACTTTGTTACGGGTCTCATCGAGGTCTTTGATCACACTGTCCAGCTCGCTCTGCTTCTCATCGAGCTGCTTTTGCAGCACACTAACAGACTCTTCATTCTGTTTCTTACTCAGAGTCTGACTGGTAGTCTGTTTGAGCGTGGCATTCTCCTTCTCAAGTTTCTTGATGCTGAAAAGAATTGCAGAAAAATTTCAGATGGATATCAGCAGAGCAGAATCTTGCCTAGATTTCCCCTTTTTTCTTCTGCTGCTGAAAATTAGTTCAGACATGGTCCCACAGCCTGAGGCTCTGAGGCAATTCTGACCATTCAGCTGACTCCTGACCACATGTACAAGTGCGCCAATACTGTACACGCAGGCACGCACTCACACAGGGTATCTAGAATAATCCAAAAAAGGTTTTTATAGAATATTGACCTCGATAGGGACCATAGTTGGAGGCTCTACATCTAACACCGTTCTAGGATTTAAAGTTTACGACCAAGTTGATCTTTTAACTTGTACCTAAACTACATGGTAACAGGCCATTCAAAACCAGCAAACAAACGCACCTGGTCTCCAAATCCTCCACTTTCTGTCTCTCAGTCTTCAATGAAGCAGCAAATGAAGCTAACTGCATGGTCAAATTTCTGGTGGCGCTGTTCTTTTGAAGCGACTCGGAATTTTCAATTTGCGGGCACTCCAAAGGATCTGTCTGACTCTCCACTGTTTTGACTTCGATTTCAGTAGTTTGTGACTGGTCAACAGCTCCGGAACCTTCAACATTACTCGAAGAACTTTCTTCTTGTTCATCAGCAGTCTCAGACGTGCTCGTAGACTGATCAACAACACTGTTGAAAGAATCGTCCATTGACGTACCCGCATCAGATCGCGAGACCGAAACCGCAATGGAGGCCACAGCGACACCCACACCCGGAGGGCCCGCGACTGACTCAGTGGGGCTCGTAGCCTGCTCCTGCACTGCTTGCCTACTGAGCAGTGTCCGGACTTCGTGAAGCTCGGGATAGTTGCCACCAGAAGCAGAGGAGTCGGTCATCGTGCCAGCATCGTTGCTTCTGAAGTTATCGGTGGAGAAGCTACTCACACCAAACTGCTTAACCAACTCAAACATCTCGGCCTTCTCTGCCTCGTGCTTCTCGCTGAGCTCCTGCAGTTCCCGCCTGGCTTCCTCGGTCAGCCTCTCCTGCTCTCGGATTTTCTCCTCAAACTCCTTCCTCATCGCTTCAATAGCGCTCGCGTGCTCAGCAACAACACGGTCAGCCTCTGCTCGACATCTCTCCCGCTCTGAGGTCAGCGCCCGCTCATTCTCAGCCTGAGCAGCCTGCAAGTTGCCTTCATTTTCCTTCTTTGCACCTGTCAGCTCCAGGTGTAGCGCTTTGACCTCAGCAGCGTGATTGGCCTGCAGCTCAGCCAACTCCTGCTGCCACTTGTCTCGCTCAGCCTCCACCGCTGCGCTTCGTTCTTCATCAAACTTGGCCTGCAGCTTCTGCGTCTCAGCCGCCAGCGTCTCATCTCTGCTGCGCTGCAGGTCGGCCTTCTCAGACTCCAGGCGCTCCTTGGTGTTGGTCAGCAGGTTGTACTGGTTCTTCAGTTTCTGGTAGTCTTCGCTGGTCTGCTGCCACTCCTCCTCTCGGGTGCCCAGCCTCGCCAACTCGGCCTTCATCTGCTCACTGCTGGCTAGCAGAGCCTCGCACTGCTCAGTCTTTTCTCCCAGCTCAGCATCCTTGTCTGCCAGCTTCTTCTTCATCTCGGCTTGTCGTTCCCGCATCAGGTTGCGAAGCTGCTCCAGACTTCCGCTGTTGTCTCTCAGGCTGTCGTGCAGACTGGCCTGCTGCTGGCTCACCTGGCTGATTGCTGGGCTATCTTCTGCAGCTCAGACTCCGATGATGATGAGGCAGTTGCAGCGGTCAGAGACAGCTGGTAGTCTGTGGCCTCCGTACCGGGAGACTGCAGACTCGAGGGGGAAGAACCTCCGCTACCGGCAATCACAACGAAGTCTTCTTCTGACACTATGCTGTGCGGTTGGCACTGACGCTGCAACTCGGGCCCACCTGGTTGCTGGGCCATTCGTGCAATGCTCTGTTAGTTATTAGGCTCTAGTATGGCCTTTTTACGGTGAACCTTGCAATGGAGGAGGGTGGGAGCATGGGTACGTTAAATATCAAGAATGCAATTAACTAGGCGGATTCAAACAGAAAAATCTAAGCCTTTCTGCTTTCAATTTTCCGCTAAACAAGGTACCAAGATAGAGAAAGATAGACTAACTGACTGTACAGTGCAAACATAATTTTCGCTTTTAGAAAAGCAACATAGCTATTTTCTAGAGTCTAGCCCGCCCCGCTGCAGCAAGTGTACACTAAGGAGCAGTGAACAGTATATTTTTAGATTGGCGAGTCACCCACCTCTCTCAAACGCCACGCTTGCGTTGCCTATGCGAGGGTGTACAAATGTACACACTATTGGATTGGGGTTGGGAGAGAATTATCTGAATATACGGGATACTAAAATCTAGGGTAGTCCGGTCTTGAAAAGCTAGTCTAGACTTGGATTTGGTATGCAGAAACACAAAGTTAGATCAGTCTACTATAGCAGAACTAGGGTAGCTAGACCATAGACTATAGACTGAACTACCCAAGTCCAGACTAGCTAGTCTGGACCAGGCTTTCTGCATACGGCCCCATGTGTCTAGTTTGAATATAAGCATTCTATTATATTTACTTTGTTAAAAAGCAAAAGCAGTCTTATAGCCTTCTATGGACCAGCCCGTGGGCCCGCAATTGCTGCAAAGCATCTCTCGGGGGGTCCCTTGACACTTTACATTAACAATACGACCCGCTCAAGGTCTGTGTGTGTCTTCGCAGCTCTCTTCGTCTTCTATCCCCCCTCTTCCCTCGATTTATCTCTTCTTATCTTTTCTCTTATCCTTCTCTCTGAACCTTCAGGTAAAGAAGTTTGCCCTTTAAACTAGGAAAAGAAATAAAAGAAAAACACACGGAAACTTTAATCCAAAAAAGACAGCAACATGTTGCCATCGAAGACGCAGTGAAATCTCTTAGATAAGATTTTTCGCACCAAAATGCACGCGCCTTTGAGGAAAAAAAGGGTTGACCAACGTTTTTTTCCATTTTCTTTCAAGCAACAAAACCAATTCGAAACCTAACAACCAGAGACATGATTTCTTTCGGGAAATTGTTATAAGTAATCATAAACAAATGGTAAACAACAATATAGATGAACGCAACGCAATAAAATGCAGGTTAAAAATGATTACTAGTATATTATATTAAAAGTACTTTAATTGACTGGACTCGCTTCACTTATTAATCGACTATCAATTAAGATGGATTTTTATTATAGTTTCAAGGCATTGATTTATCAATCGAGCTCAGCAGCAGAGCTTCATCTTCGTGATCAAGCACCACCTGATCGATAGGTTCTTGTTTGGACTTGCTAACAATTTTATTACCATGGCGATGCCGATGGTGTTGCTGCTTCGGCGATAAAATCTGTTTCGACTTGTCAGCGGCCGACTTGTCACCGGCCCGGCCCATCGACACGGCCTCGACTGGGCCAAGTCGGACAGACTCGGCGCCTTTGGACTTTTTAGCGCTCAACGGCAACAGGTGCAACAGGTCGAACGAGCCGGTGCCGCAGGCTACGGGCGGCCTGCCAGCCATGATGCAAGCCGACGGCGACCGCATGTCGTCTCGAGCGGCGGCCAGCACGGCGTCTTTCAGCACCACCGACGAAGTCTCGAACGACATTCGCTGCAGAGCGGACGGCTGGCCGATCATGCCGTGGCGACTGAACGCCAGATAGGTGCCGCTGTTGGTCATGTAGTCCGACACCAGGCTGAGATGGCGCGGGTCCACCCCGATGCCGTAGTGCTTAAATACGTCGCGAACTTCGCGAACGATACAACTGGCGGCGGCTTCGATGCCGTAGGCGGACTGCATCACCCGGATGTTGTTGGTGTAGGCGGAGTTTAAATCTAGCAAGTCGCTGTGCGGACGAACTAAATCCAGGTTGACGCCTTCGACGCGGAGTATCCAGGGCAGTTTGGACTTGTCTAGGCTGGCTCGTTCCACCTGGACAGGTGCATTGTAGAGTTCGGGATTTTAATGGGTTGTTGATTCATGGAGCGATTCTTAGGAATATGAATCGAGAGTCAGGGCTATTCTCAAGAGGGTAGTTTAGGGTCAGATTGATTCTTAAAAGGGTAGTTTAGGGTCAGATTGATTCTTACAAGGGTGTTTAGGGTCAAATTGATTCTTACAAGGGTAGTTTAGGGTCAGATTGATTCTTACAAGGGTAGTTTAGGGTCAGATTGATTCTTACAAGGGTAGTTTAGGGTCAGATTGATTCTTACAAGGGTAGTTTAGGGTCAGATTGATTCTTACAAGGGTAGTTTAGGGTCAGATTGATTCTTACAAGGGTAGTTTAGGGTCAGATTGATTCTTACAAGGGTAGTTTAGGGTCAGATTGGCTCTTAAAAGGGTAGTTTAGGGTCAGATTGGCTCTTAAAAGGGTAGTTTAGGGTCAGATTGGCTCTTAAAAGGGTAGTTTAGGGTCAGATTGATCTTACAAGGGTAGTTTAGGGTCAGATTGATTCTTACAAGGGTAGTTTAGGGTCAGATTGATTCTTACAA